>AWOL01S0069352.1:2972-17847 GCA_000715115.1 Nicotiana otophora | reverse complement strand
ATGCATATTGTGCCGAGGTCCGAGAAAATGAGGACGACCTCAATGGACCAACTCATCGACTAACCTCGATACATGCCGAACCCTAGAAAAAAATCAAAGAAATGATACCAGAAGAGACCTCGCAGCTCCACGACCTAACAGGGAACGACATCAACCGTATGTCAGAGCGGTCGTTGCTCCTTCCTCCTTCCACAAAGAAGGCCCGTCTAGATCAAGGACAGGGACTCACCGGAATGAAAGAGGTATGCCCCCTTTATTTGCCGCTCACAAACTTTTGTGTGTCACCTACAAAGATAGTTTATGCCCTGGAGAAGCTCGGACCAAAGGTGAAATGGCCACAAAAGATGAGGTCATATCCGAGTACCAGAAAGTCTGATGCCTTCTGCGAGTTCCACCAAGAACGAGGGCACAAAACTGAAGATTGCATTGCCCTAAGGAAGGAGGTTGTAAACATGTTACGACAAGGAAACCTTAAAGAGTTGCTGAGCGACCGGGGAAGGACCAACTTTGCCAGACGACGTGAACAACATCAAGGACCGCCCTCACCAACTCGCACCATTCACATGATCATCGGTGGCGGCGACGATGCTTCCATCAACAGCGTGAAGTTCACCACTACCCATAAGCTCAAACGATCAATCACACGCGAATGGTATGACGAACTCGAAGAGAGTGTCATCTTCGATAAGTCGGGTACAAACGGTTTGTCTTTCCCTCACTATGATGTCCTTGTTATTAGTTTACGAATTTGAGATACCGATGTGAGATGCATTATGGTAGACGATGTGAGTGGTGCGTGCATTATCCATCCTCGAGTACTTGCACAAATGAAACTCGAAGATAAGATAGTAGCGCATTGCATCATGCCAATTGGCTTTAACAATTCAGTCGAGCGAACGTCTGGTGAAATCACACTCCTCGTTCTGGCCGATGGTGTCACTCTAGAAACCAGATTCCACATCATGGACCAAGACAGAGCGTACAACGCTATAATAGGGCGACCATGGATACACACCATGAGGGCCATCCCTTCTAGCTTACATCAGGTCATTATGTTCCTGACTTCATGGGGAATACACAAAATACGAGGAGAACAACGCACATCCCAGGAATGCTACCGCATCACCCTAGATAACATGGTCACTCAATAAATGAAAGATAATGAAAAAGAGGCATAGCAATCAACAAGGTCGAGGTCGATATGTGAGGATAGCGAGGACATCATCAGAGACCCGTTTAATTAGACCTCAACGACCACAACAAGAAATCTTACATCGACTGCAAACTTTAAGAACCAGGTAAATTCCGCCAATTCTTAACTACTAACGCAAATTTGTTTGCTTTTAGTCATGCAAATATGCTGGGTATCCCAAAGGAAATCGCCACGCATAAACTGAACCTCGACCCATTCCACCCCCAGTAAGACAGGTCAGACGTAAATTTAACTCTACAGTCACGTAGTACGTGAAGAGGTGGAAAAATTGTTGGAGAATGGCTCCATCAGGGAGTCGAAGTACCCCAGTGGGTCGCCAACGTGGTCATGGTTAAGAAGAAGAATGGGAAACGGCGGATGTGAGTGGATTTCACAAGTTTAAACAAAGCATGCCCAAAGGATTCATTCCCATTACCCCACATCGACCAACTCATTGATGCAACAGCCGGGCACGAACTACTGAGCTTTTTGGACGCTTATTCAGGTTATAATCAAATCCTCATAGAAGAAGAGGACTAGGAGAAAAACCACTTTCATCACCCATCAAGGGACGTACTTCTACAGGGTCATGCTCTTCGGGTTAAAGAACGTGGGGGCGACTAACCAAAGGTTGGTGACGAGGAAGTTCAAGGACTAACTCGGTAAGACGATGGAAATCTATATAGGGGACATGCTGGTCAAGTCCAAAAGGAAAGAAGATCGCATCGACCATCTAAGAGAAACTTTCGACATACTCAGGCGATACAGAATGAAGCTGAACCCCGAAAAGTGTGCGTTTGGCATGGCCTCAAGAAAGTTTCTAGGTTTCCTGGTATCATAGAGGGGGATCAAAGTCAATCCTGACCAAATCAAAGTCATCGAGGAGATACCGGAACATTTGACCACTAAAAAGTAGGTTCAAAGGTTGGTTGGCCGGATCGCCGCTCTGTCAAGGTTCATTTCACGATCATCGGATAGATGTCACAAATGTTTTGTCGTACTCAAGAGGTATAACAGCCTCCAATGGACTTCGGAGTGCGTCCATGCCCTGAAGGAATTAAAAGCATACTTGTCGTCGCCACTACTGTTTTCAAAACCAGAGCCTGGAGAACGTCTCATCGTGTATCTCGCTGTATCCGAAGTAGTTATGAGCGCAGTCCTGATTCAAGAAAACAAATATATGGAATCCCCCATCTGTTATATTAGCAAAACATTAGTCGATGCCGAAACGAGGTATCCTCACCTCGAAAAGCTGGTCGTGGCCTTAGTTGTATCTTCGCGAAAGTTAGATCGTATTTCCAGTGCCACCCCGTCTCGCTCGTCACGACCTTCCCCCTGAGAAGCATCTTGCATAAACCCGAGTTATCGGTAAGACTGGCAAAATGGGACATCGAGCTGAGCGAGCATGATATCACGTGCCTTCCGCGAATAGTGATAAAGTCACAAGTGCTCGCTGACTTCGTTGCCGACTTCAGCGCAAAAGTAATTCTTGAAGTTGAGAGAGAAGCCTCTCAAACTTCCCCCTAAACACAAAACATCTGGGTCCTATACACCAATGGTGCATCACGCGTCAGGGGCCGGCTGTGACTCATACTCGAAGTCCTAACAGATGAAGTGATTCACCTGTCCATAAGGTTCCCGGATATCACTAACAACGAGGCCGACTATGAGGCCATAATCGCACGTTTGAGACTAGCACTCAAGTACGGGGAAAGACGGTTAAAACTATACTGTGATTCCCAACTCGTAGTCAACCAATTCATAGGGACTTAACAAATCAAAGAACAAAGATTGCAAAAATATCAAACTGAAATCTGCAAGCTGTTGCCCGAGTTCGACGAATGCTAGCTCGACCAAATTGTCTGAGTATAGAACGCTGAGGCAGATGGCCTTGCTAAACTGGCCGCATCCACCAAATGCATCGCAACCGGAGACAATAATGTAGTCCACCTCTTCTACTCATCGCTTGATCAAATTGAGGTAAGAACCGTAAGCTTAACTTGGGACTGGCGCAATCATATTATTACGTATTTGCAGGATGACACACTCCCAGATGATAAAGAAGAAGCCAAGAAATTGAGAATGCAAGCGGGCAGGTACAATATCATCCACAACGACATGTACAAAAGGACTTACAGCGGCCATCTGGAAAGATGCTTGGTCCCAAACCAGACATGGCACGTCCTTGAAGGATACTACTAGCCCACCATGAAAAAGAGGCCACAAACTTCGTGAAAAAATTCGAGCAATGCCAATAGTATGCCCCGATGATTCACCAAGCGGGCGAACACCTTCACTCGGTCACCTGACCTTGGTCGTTCATCAAATGGGGAATGGACATCGTGGCCCCCTTCTCGGTAGGGCGAGGTTACGTACGATTCTTTTTGGTTTTAACTGACTATTTCTCTAAGTGGGTGGAAGCAGGAGCATTCGCCCAAATACGTGAACAATAAGTGATTGTCTTTATATGGAAAAACATCATATGCTGGTTCGGCCTCCTCAAAGAGATCAACTACGACAACGGACCCCAGTTCACGGGAAAGAAGACCGCCTAGGTTTTTGAAAAATGGCATATCGAAAAGATACTCTCGACGCCATATCACCCCGCGGGCAATGGGCAAGCAGAGTCCTCCAACAAGTCGATACTGAACATCATAAAGAAAAATCTTGAAGACGCCAAGGGATTGTGGCCAGAAATATTACCAGAAGTACTATGGGCCTATCGAACAACGCCAAAGACGAGCACATGAGAGACGCCCTACTCTTTGGTCTATGGGACCGATGTAGTAATACCAGTCGAGGTCTAGGAGCCCAGCCTAAGGTACTCCCATGAGAGCGGACCAAGGAATGGCGGAAGCAGAAGGCAGGAGCTCGACGAACGTGAGGAACGAAGAGACATGGCCTACATAAGGATGATCGCCCGAAAACAACAAGCAGGACGCTATTATAAGAACAGGGAAAAGGTCAGACCGCTCAAAGTCGGGGACTACATGCTTAAAGCTAAAACACAAGCGAGCAAAGACCCGCGGGAAGGCAAACTAAGAACAAATTGGGACGGCTCGTACAAAAGCACGGCAAAAGCAAACAAAGGGTCATTCCAACTAGAAACAATGGAAGGAAATCTACTACCAAACAACTAGAATATTACCTACCTCAAGTACTTCAACTTTTAAGAGATAAAGTGTCCCCCAAGTCGTACTCTTGTTTTCCTCACTTGAGTTTTGTCCCAATTGGGTTTTCTCAAGGAGGCTTTTAACGAGGCGACGAAGGGAACACTTCAAGTCAAAGTACACAAAAATTGGGCGAGGACGACTAGTTCATTGCTTGACCTTTCAAGCACTCTGCAGGTCAACCAATGAAAGGACTAGATAGACTGGGACTAGAAAGCCAGACAACGCCCAAAAATTTGTAAATTTCTCCAAATATATTATCAAAGCAACAATGGTTAAAGTTTACGGTTTTGACAAACTTCGCACTTATCGGAACACCTACCGGCCCTCGGCCATAATTAAACTTAGGTTATGTTCGACCTTGTTCGAAATAACATCTATCGGCCCTTGGCCATAATTAAACTTAGGTTATGTTTGACCTTGTTTGAACTGACACGTACTGGCCCTAGGCCATAATTAGACTTAAATTATGTTCGACCTTGTTCGAACTAACATCTACCAACCCTCGACCATAATTAAACTTAGGTTATGTTCGACCTTGTTCGAACTAACACCTAATGGCCCTCGGCCATAATAAATTTAGGTTATGTTCGATCTTGTTCGAACTGACACCTACCGGCCCCCGGCCATAATTAAATTTAGGTTATGTCCAACCTTGTTCTAACTGACACCTACCGGCTCTCGGCCATAATTATACTTAGGTTATGTTCGACCTTGTTCATACTAACACCTACCGGCCCTCGACCATAATTAAAACCTTATTCGAACAAACGCCCACCAACCTCTAGCCTTCATTCGCCATTAAGTGATCACGGTCAGAAAATCAAGGCAACCAAGCCACAGAACTAAAAAACATACAAATGCAAAAATGAATCACACAAAGAGAATCAGATGTAAATAACGAAGTTGGCATTTCATACTTGAAATATTTTTTACAACGGCTCATGAAGACGCTACCAACTACACTAAAAAATATACAAAAATCAAAAAGAGAAAACTACTGGCCACCACCATCACGACCCTCGACATCCTCACCGACTTGATCCTCAACAGTGTTGCCTCTTTGACCTTCAACACCCTCACTATCGCCGCCTTCGCCCTTAGGATATGCAACGTCATACCAGGCATTCTGCTTGAGCCGGTTTACACCTTTGTCCCCCTCGTCCTCGCTGGCCTCTGGCGTAGCGGGGTCATACCCGCAAGCGACTCGAGCTTCGCGAGCCTTAACACGAGCATCTTCGAGGGCGGCTTCGGAAACGGATCCCGCCGCATGCAAATCTCGAAACACATCTAAGTGGGCCTCGCCAAGAATCCACTCCTCGTACAACTCTCGAGGAATATTAGGAAAATCTGAAGTATGGGAAGAGGACGGTTGCACTAGTAATCGGGCTTTCTCGGCCTCAAGAGAAGCAACTCGGTCGTATAGGCGAGAAGTCTCTTTCTCTAACTCTCCAATCCTCTCATCAAGTCGCTCTTCTTTAAGCCTTGCCGTTTCCAAGTCATTCTCTCACTCAGAACGGAGAGTCTGGATCACCACCTCAAGAGCCTCCGCCTTCCTCAAAGCCTCCCCGACCGAGCGAAATTTTCCTTCTCAAGATCCTCTGCCTTCTCGGTGACCTCGCCACTTAGAGCATCCGCTCTGAATTGACACTCCTCAAGCTGGGCACGTAGCGAAACCACCTGAGTATGGAGATCGTTGCACTAGGCTTCGACCCCTTTGCTGACTTCGAGCTCTTCCTCCTTACCTCTCAACGTCCCTTCAAGTACACTACACTTCTTGATGACCCTCACCAGCTCATCATCCTTCTCCTTTAACTAATCATCAAGGGCCCGCAACTTATCGCCCTCGCCAAAACACATGTGAATCTCCCAGTACTTGCCGCGGTACTCAAAGTACTTGTGCTCCAACTTCTCAAATATTTTCTTACGCTTCTCCTCCCTTAGAGCGCTCTCAATCTCCAATATCATGGTCTGCAATCATAAGAAAAAGAAGGAAAGCAAAAGTGAGAACGTCTCCGCTAGCAAGTGCAAAACACTATAACAAAGAAAACACTACAATAAGAAAAACGAAGCCCTAAAATACTCACCCTGAGGGCAAGGCCGGCCATACTCCTCGACAGAGTAACATCGTCCAGTTCTTTGAGGGTTTCACCTTCTACGTCGGAGCAAAGAGTGCCGAGGGAAGGGACTACATTCTCCGTATTCTTTAACACATCGCGATCCATGGGGATTGCAATGGTCCTCGTAGACCTATCCAACCTCACCTCAAGTTGGGTAAACCCTCCCTTTATCATCCTCATGTCAGCAACATCAACGTCTGAACCCGTCTCATAACCATCTTCGGCAACGCTTTTGCCTCTCCCATTGGCCGGCAAAGAAGTATCATCGGCTGGCTGCGAAGTCGATGGCCCATCTTGCCGTAAAGGATCATAAACTCTGGTGGTCGGCCCTTCGGCCTCCCTCATCACAAATGGGAGAGACATACCTTAGTCGGCCTCTGCCAATTATGGAACCTCAGATGCCAATCCTACATCGTCCTCAAGGACAATGGTCGCTGTCTTATGCAGAGTAAAGTCATCCATCACAGAGTCCACGGCACGGGCAACCCCATCGCCAATATCCACTGATCTCCTCTTGCGGGGCATCAGGTCTTCGTCACCTGGAAGCGACTCCTCCACTTCGTCCAAAAGAAGGTACAAAGAGAAAGTCGAAGGTTCCACTGCCGAAGTATCCGCAGTTAAATGAGGTATTGATTTTGAAGCGGCGGGTGGAATCGAGGAGCGAGCAGAATCAACCGCAATCGTAGAAGGGGCAGAAGCCGATGAGGCAACAACTTTCCTCTTACGGAATGCAGGTGGGGTAGCTCTCGGCCTCCTCGGAGACCATCGGGCTGGAGTTAAGAGAAGTACAAAAAAAGTTCAACCAGAGTAAACTACAAAAGGTAAGCGACTAAGAGGCCAAAACAAAGAAACTCACGGGTTAAGGAGGGAGCAGGCCCAAACTTCTAGAAAAAGGTTGGCCACTCACGAATTCCCGCGATGTGAAGGAGGAGCCAGCTGACCCAATCAGAAATGTCCCCTACCAAAGGAGATGGCATAGTCTTGGCTGCATAAGAAAGGAGCAAGAGATCAGAACCCACGACTAAGCGAAGTAAATCAAATGCCTCAACGAAGAGAGGTTAGACGCTTACGAGTATAATTCCAAGTTTCAGGGAAGCCGTCTGCGTTGTCCACCACGTCCTCGATTCTAACGAAGAAAAAATTGTGCCAGAACTGACGGTTAGCCTTGTCATCCATCTTCACCACCAGGTACTTGCCCCCTCGGTGGAGAAGGTTTAACATCGTCCCCTATAGAAACTAGGGGCGAAAAGATGCATCAAATGTCGAAGTGTGATCTCAATCCTGGCCAATTCCGCAAACTTAGTAAGCATCCTTATGAGATTATAGATATACGGTGCGAGCTGAGTCGGGCAAACGCCATAGAAACGACAAAACTCCTCTACTAGTGGAAGAAGGGGAAGAGTGTAGCCGACATGAAATAGGTAAGCGTAGAACGCACAGTACCTGGGGCAGTGGACTTGTACCACATCCCGCCCGGCAGGGACCAACTCGATGCAAGCGGGAATGCCGAATTTAGCCCTAAGCTCTAATAAATCGACCTTCTTCATCGCCGACTCAGAGATTTCGGGCTCAGCTTTAGGCGCCTTTGTAAAATTATACCTGACTTTCTCACCACGAGGAACTATCTCCTCCATCGTAGGGAAGTTCTCGTCCTCAACGACAACGGAGATGGCCTCCGAGTGAGGAGAGAAAACCATTGCTAAAGGAATCGGGTAACTTTCCTCGTTGGGACCAGAAGATATGTTAGACATAGTTCTAACAAAAGAGAGGGTATTCAAACTAAATGGGACTTAAAAAAACGGGGATCGCTAGGGCAGGGAATTAAGATGCATTACAATAGAATAAGAAGAAGAAGGCACAAGGCTTCGATATGGGAAATTTGTAAAACTTGAGTGTGTATCTTCACATCTCTATTTATAAGAGCGCAGGCATCGAAACCGAGAAATTAGGTCATCATTACTTAGCACCACTATCGAAGCGATAGATCCAACCAACAGAGGCACGCGAAACAACGCAACACATCATGAAAACGCACCAAAATGACGTATGTCGTCATGACGTCACTTTGATCCGGAACAACGTAACCCCAAAATTTTGCGGCTCATGAAAGGACACGTTGCCAGCTCGTCTCAAACATCGCAACCCCACCCACTCGTCCAATCAATTCGACCACAACGAATAGAATCCACACATCAAGCCCGCCTGAGGCCGGCCTCAATAAGCGGAGGGACTAACTGTATGGGTCAAAATCTACCTGATAGTATTCGAAATAAGATTACCCAGAAAGAGAGAGTCTCGAGTCGTGATTTGCCGAGGTGGGCCAGGAAGCATAAATACTCGCAGCCGAAAAGTTAACGGGAGCCGTGTTCGAGATGACGACAATGGTCGAGGTCGAGCATCATTGATGAAGTTGTAACGGCTAGTTTTCAAAATAAGATATTAAAGGAAATATTCTAGCGAATATTCTCTGCAGTTTGTACTGTTAGGGTTTGTTAGAAATATGTCTCATATATATTGGAAGAGGGGCCAATAATGTGGGGCATGTGATATTCATTTGTAAGAACACAACTTGACAAAAGATATTTTCTCTCTCTCTTACTAAGATACAAACATCACCTTTTCACCAAGATTCTTGTCTATATTATTCCATACTTACCACCAGATATGAGGATAATTCGAACATTCAAGAATTTGTCTGTCATTCATCATTGTCAGGAGGAATAACCACCCAGTTCCTCCTTTATTGGGTGAATCACTCCTTCTATTTACTTAAATGTCATTTATTATTGTTCGTTGTTATTCAATGCCCTATTATTGCTCACTTTACTCGGAATGATTATCGAACACCGTTATTATATTTCTACTAGATCTGTCCAACGTTAGTCACGCTTTCAGAACTCGCATATAGAAATATTATTGTTAACTAGGTTTAACCCCTTAATAGATAAATTTAATTATTTGAGCCAAGAATTATACTTTTTCGTCAAACGGATTGTTGCAAAACAACAAATATAAACCTTCCGAATACGCAATGAGAGTACAAAGCTGACCGATAATCTCAAATTTTTAATTAACCCCATCTTTGGAGTAACTAAGACAAAAGTATAAAGATTGAATCCAAGACATTGAAATTCTTGTTATCCGTCATAGTTATCCACTGTAGTTTTTGCTACTACCACGAGACAAAAAAATAGAAGACACTGATTGTATTAGCAATGCATAACCTAGAGTTGGATTCAATATTTTGAAGGCTGATCTATTCAAGTTTCTCACTTAGGCCAGCTAATATTTGAGCTTGAAGATTCCATTTACAGCTCTAAATAGTGGTAGCAAATGAAACGGGAAGGACGGATTAAGACTTCCCCGCTATAGTTTCCCCTAACCCTGCTCCGTTTTCCTTTAATTTTGTTCTTGTAAGCCGTCCCATTCCCTCAGCCTAAACTTCTTTCTCATCCAATTCTTTGAATCAGATTTCATTGTTCTTTAGTAGTGTATAATTTTTTCGCATTCAAGCACATGAGCAAAATAATGTCAAAACTGCCAACGAGATCAGAGATTTGTGGATTAATGTTATTTTGCAGCCTTACAAAATAATTTTTGCATTACCTATTAAGGAGCACGTACTCAAGGGTTTGACCTAGTGGCCAATGAAGTGGGTGTCCGAATGACACCACTATAAATACATAATCTATAAAGCAAACAGATGTACACAATTCTCTATATTTCTATATAACTCTTTCCTTGAACAAGAAAGAGCTCCAAGTACATGCACCCAGTATGCAACTATACTGAGAAATGAATACCGTTTTGCAGGATACGCTTCTTCTACCCAACTAGGCAACTACAATGCAAAGGAATCAGTAACTGCGCCACAACAGTGGCCAAACAGCACAGCATTCCAGTACCAAGTAAAGAAAACTTGACAGCCACTACTAAAGAACTGCACACTGAAAATTCTTCACAACTTTAATTCATTAAGCTACTTGTTAAATAGTTATGTGTAAATAGTCCTACTCCCATAGATAGTAGGAGTAAAATATGTTCTAGTCTCGTAGTAGGAGTAGAATATCTATTATATATAGGGCTCATTATATAATTATTAAAAAATAAATTTTTCTTCCGTGCGTTCTCACATGGTATCAGAATTTCAGTGAGAAAATTATCGTTGTGCATCACTCCTGCGACATCCGGGAAGAAAGATCTCATCCCCGTGCAATTTTCCGGCAACTTCGTCTTGTTCCTAGGGTTCATCATTGCTACAGTGGTACTGTGCATATACCAGTACTACCATCAGATCCAAAACCCTTGTGCGACCAAACCCCAAAAATTCCAGTCCCATCGGAACAGAAAGTCAGTCACTGTGCGTCTTTCCAGTTGACGACTCAAGATTGATTTGCGTTATCTCCTCATCGGTAAGTGTTGTGTGAAAACCAACACTACCATCTTGTTCGGAAAAGTTAGGCGACAAAACCTCAGTCAATCGCTCCGGCAGAAAGTCCCTCACGCGGCTCCATGCGCCGCCAAAACTAGGGTTCTGGTGAGCGCGTGGAGCACTTTCCAACCAAAAATTTCAAAACTTTCTTTAGGACAGTTGTTTCATGGGGTGATTCCGAGTCCACCGGTACAATATTCCACAGATTCCAAGAACTTTGGAATTTTCCGGCGAGCTACAGTAACTTTTCGGGCGCGCGTGAGCCATTCCGGCCATTTTTTGACAAAACTTCTTTAGGACAACTTTACTCGTCCAGTGATTCCAAACCTACCCATATAAATTACATCACATTTGGACAACGTTTGTTTTTTCCGGCATGAACAGTAATCTCTAGAAGAGTTTCAGTTTCCTGGTGGTGTTTTAGAACCTATTTTGTAGTGTGGAATTCAGCTTAGTCTCCTTATTTTCAAATATTTCTGACACGTTTCGGTCAACTTCTGTTTATCAGCAACCACCTAATTTTGTTGCTCAGGGGGAGTATAACGGCCTTGTATGTCGAATGATCAGCTTGCAGATGTTTTCACCAAGTCCCTCATTAGTCCTCGTATAAGTTACATATGCAACAAACTCGGTACATATAATTTGTATGTACCGACTTGAGGGGAAGTGTTAAATAATTATGTGTAAATAGTCCTAGTCCCATATGTAGTAGGAGTAGAATATGCCCTAGTCTCATATGTAGTAGAAGTAGAATATGTCCTAATCTCATATGTAATAGGAGTAAAATATATATTATATATAGGACTCGTTGTATCACTATTAAAAAATAGATTGTTCTAACACTGCTAAACATTGTTCTCCTATTGGTCATATCACACTACACATGATTAATCCTTGAGCAACTACAGGAGAAAAGCAAAGTAGAAACTAAAAAGTAGCCAAGAACAAAAGTTACTCTAACTCTTTTTTCTCTCAAGTACTCTATATACATAGAGAGGCGCCTGAATTTGAATTTTGTGAGTTCAACCTCTAAAAAATATTTATTGAACGCATTATATTGTTAAAGTTATGGGTTCATATCTATTTTTTATTATTATTTTAGATAATTTTTATATATAAATTTATGTTCCGTGTCGAAAGCACTAGGTTCAATTGAGCATACATAAAGGCATCACAATTCACAAAGGATAAATATTAAAGTACAATCTTGCAGCTATGGCCCGTCTTCACCAAAATCAAATGCAAATTAAACTGTGAGGTCTCCTCCACATCAGTTTCAGCATTGCAACCATCATAAATCACAACCAACAAAACAACAGTACCTTATACGCCATGCAGGTCTCGCTCTTCTTCTTCATCAAGCAACGTGGGGGCATGAAACTCTGGAAGATGAACACGGTGTATTCTCTTTGTTTTGAGAGGCCATACTTACCTATAGAAGATCATATGAACACCAAATCATTAAAATGTTGGTGATATAGCAAGACCAGAACAAAAGCCAAATCTTTAATATCACAATGTGATCATTGTTAAGCAAGCAATCTTGACCAAGTACACAAACCGAAGACCAAAATACCAAATGAAGTGAAAGTAGCTTATGAGGGATAGAGAAATGAGGTGATTAATCTACAGCTTAATGAGATCTGTATATGTTCATTATGTGATGCCAATGACATGGAGACTATCTTACAGTTACAGAGCCAGCTTCTAAGATTCACTCTTGATATTCAGATCAACTTCTACCATCCACGCGCCCATGCATTTCAGTCATGGCGCTATTTCTCATTAACTTTCTCACACATGCTGCCCATCAAAGAAAAAATCAGATTCAAACCTCAGCAGTAAAAAACAACGGAAACAGAGAATCGTAAAATCTACCATTAGAAAGAAACTTGGTTTCAAAGAAAGCTAGATTAAACTTAAAAAGGCATAAAACAAATTCAGAGAAAACAAAGGAAGAACAGAACTCANGGGGGGGGGGGAGGGGAGGGGTGTACTTTTATCATCAAGCATGGCTTTGAGGAAGCAGTAGAGAATGGCAGGACTTGGCAGCAGCATCGCTTCAAATAATGGCTTTCCAAAACAGGATATCCGATAAATCCTCGATGGCCAGCTTACAAAGCCCCACAAGTGTTGGACATTATTTTGGGTTATTTAAAACCTTAAAGATGCATTTAAGTGATCCTGAGGTGTGTCCGGGCATACACGAGGGCAGTGATGTCACTGGGATACGTAATGTCATGGGCTGCTTTCCATCATCGATCCATGACCCCTTGGAGGCGCCCCGTGGCGTACGGCAAGCCTCCCAACGCCTAGCGCCACGGTAGGCCCTGTGGTCTCGGCAGCGCCAAGTGACAAGCGCGCATGCGCCTCTGTCGCCCCACCGATAATCAATGCCAGTGCCCAGCGGCTGGCGAATGCCATCAGTGTCGCGCGCACCGACAATGCCGCGCGCACAAATCATCATGTTGCCAACAGTGCCCCGCGCGCAGACCCAATGCCAAGCACCGGCGCCCAGCCGCTGGCGGATCCAAATAGTGTCGCGCGCGCCATCAGCAATGCGCGTGCAGACCCTGATGCTCAAGACAAAGTTGCTGCCATCAGACTTGCTTCCATAGAAGGCTAAGTCCTTTTTATTGTAATTATAGAGTAGTTTTACTTCATTCATTTCCAGTGTACTTTTACACCTTTCTTAGGTCAACTCATGTAACTTTGGTTTTTTTTTTAATCATTATTAAGGAGGACCAAAGCATTCAAACATTCAAGCATTCAAACAATTCTCTGTACTGGTGTGTCCGGGCATACACGAGGGCAGTGATGTCAGTGGGATACATAATGTCATGGGCTGCTTTCCATCATCAACCCATGAACCCTTGGACACGGCCTGTGGCGTCCCGGCAAGTCTCCCAATGCCTAGCGCCATGGTCGGTCTTGTGGTCTCGGTAGCGCGCATACGCCTCTGTCGCCCCACCGATAATCAGTGTCAGCGCCCAGCGGCTGGCGAATGCCATCAGTGCCGCGCGCACAAACCATCATGTTGCCAACAGCGCCGCACGCACAAACAGTGCCCCGCGCGCAGACCTAATGCCAAGCACCAGCGCCCAGCCGCTGGCAGATCCAAATAGTGTCGCGCGCGCCATCAGCAATGCGCGCGCAGACCCTGATGCTCAAGACAAAGTTGCTGTTATCGGACTTGCTTCCATAGAAGACTAAGTCCTTTTCATTGTAATTATAGAGTAGTTTTACTTCATTCATTTTCAGTGTGCTTCTACAGCTTTCTTAGGTCAACTCATGTAACTTTAGATTTTTTTTAAGCATTATTAAGGGGGACCAAAGCATTCAAACAATTCTCTGTACTGGTGTCCCTGGGCATACACGAGGGCGGTGATGTCACTGGGATACATAATGTCATGGGCTGCTTTCCATCATCAACCCATGACCCCTTGGACGCGCCCCGTGGCGTCCCGGTAAGCCTCCCAACGCCTAGCGCCACGGTCGGCGTGGTCTCGGCAGCGCCAAGTGACAAGCGCGCATGCGCCTCTGTCGCCCCACCGATAATCAGTGCTAGCGCCTAGTGGCTGGCGAATGCCATCAGTGTCGCACGCATAAACCATCATGTTGCCAACAGCGCCGCACGCACAGACAGTGCCCTGCATACAGACCTAATGCCAAGCACCAGCGCCCAGCCGCTGGCAGATCCAAACAGTGCATCGCACGCCATCAGCAATGCGCGCGCACACCCTGATGCTCAAGACAAAGTTGCTGTCATCGGACTTGCTTCCATAGAAGACTAAGTCCTTTTCATTATAATTATAGAGTAATTTTACTTCATTCATTTTTAGTGTGCTTCTACAGCTTTCTTAGGTCAGCTCATGTAACTTTGGTTTTTTTTAAAGTACTATTAAGGGGGACCAAAGCATTCAAACAATTCTCTGTACTGGTGTCCCCCCTCCCCCCCTCC
>AWOL01S0069332.1:7362-23538 GCA_000715115.1 Nicotiana otophora | reverse complement strand
TCGAGGAGGCTACTTGGGAGACCGAGCGGGAGATGCGAAGCAGATATCCACACCTATTTGAGATTCCAGGTATGTTTCTAGACCCGTTCGAGTATGAACGTTTGTTTAAGAGGGGGGATGTAACGACCCGGCCGGTTGTTTTGAGTGTTGTAGCCCCGTTCCCCCATTTACTGATTATTTTATGCTCAATTGTTGATATGTGACTTTTCGGGGTAGTTGGTTTGATTCTGGGGATGTTTCGGAATGAGTTGAGACACTTAGCCTCAAGGTTGGAAGCTTAAGTTGAAAAGGTTGACCGGATATTGACTTATGTATAAATGGCTTCGGAATGGAGTTTTGATGGTTCTGATAGCTCCATCAGGTGATTTTGTACTTAGGAGTGTGTTCGGATAGTGATTTGGAGGTCCGTAGCTGATTTAGGCTTGAAATGGCGAAAGTTGAAAAATTAGAAGTTTTGGAAATTTAGAAGTTTGACCGAGAGTTGACTTTGTGGTTACCGGGCTCAGAGTTTGGCTCCGGGAGTTGGAGTAGGTCTGTTGTGTCATTTATGACTTGTGTGCAAAATTTGAGGTCAATCAGACTTGATTTGATAGGTTTCGGCATCAAATGTAGCAGTTAGAAGTTCATAAGTTCATTAGGCTTGAATCTTTGCGCGATTCGTGGTTTTAGCGTTGTTTGATGTGATTTGAAGCCTCGACTAAGTTCGTATCGTATTTTAGGAATTATTGGTGGGTTTAGTTGAGGTCTCAGGGGCCTCGGGTAGATTTCGGATGGTTAACGGAGTGAAATGGGACTTGGAAGATTGCTNCCTATTTGAGATTCCAGGTATGTTTCTAGACCCGTTCGAGTATGAACGTTTGTTTAAGAGGGGGGATGTAACGACCCGGCCGGTTGTTTTGAGTGTTGTAGCCCCGTTCCCCCATTTACTGATTATTTTATGCTCAATTGTTGATATGTGACTTTTCGGGGTAGTTGGTTTGATTCTGGGGATGTTTCGGAATGAGTTGAGACACTTAGCCTCAAGGTTGGAAGCTTAAGTTGAAAAGGTTGACCGGATATTGACTTATGTATAAATGGCTTCGGAATGGAGTTTTGATGGTTCTGATAGCTCCATCAGGTGATTTTGTACTTAGGAGTGTGTTCGGATAGTGATTTGGAGGTCCGTAGCTGATTTAGGCTTGAAATGGCGAAAGTTGAAAAATTAGAAGTTTTGGAAATTTAGAAGTTTGACCGAGAGTTGACTTTGTGGTTACCGGGCTCAGAGTTTGGCTCCGGGAGTTGGAGTAGGTCTGTTGTGTCATTTATGACTTGTGTGCAAAATTTGAGGTCAATCAGACTTGATTTGATAGGCTTCGGCATCAAATGTAGANTGTAGCAGTTAGAAGTTCATAAGTTCATTAGGCTTGAATCTTTGCGCGATTCGTGGTTTTAGCGTTGTTTGATGTGATTTGAAGCCTCGACTAAGTTCGTATCGTATTTTAGGAATTATTGGTGGGTTTAGTTGAGGTCTCAGGGGCCTCGGGTAGATTTCGGATGGTTAACGGAGTGAAATGGGACTTGGAAGATTGCTGAAGTTTTTCTGGTGTACAGATCTAGTTTCCTTTTATGCGATCTCGTGGATAGGTCCGCTATCGCAAAGGCTTGTTTGTGCAGCTGGGATTTTTACTCTACGCATTCGAGAGTTGAGGGTTGTGATAGCGTAGATTAGTGAAGCTGTGAAGCGCGAACACTTGGCTAAGCCGCGTTCGCGAAGAGGAAGTGAGGCAGTTGGATTCCACATGGTTGTTATTCGCGATTGCGTAGCAGTGTCTGCGATCGCGTCGGTCTGTGAAGGTTAGTCATCACATTCGCATGGGCCTTTAGGCGATCTCTTAGGGTAAATTCTTGGTCAGCTGAATTTGTACTTCGTGATCACGAAGCATTTTCGGCGATCGCGATTAAGGACATCTGGGCAGACTTAAATATTTCAAAAATGAGGGTTTGAGTTTATTTCACAAATATGATTTTGGGAGCTCGGATTGAGGCGATTCTTGGAGATATTTTCAAGGGAGTGATTGGGATAAGTTATTTTTACTTAGTTTTGGTTAAATTCCATGATTATATCTTTTATTTCATCATTTAATTAGTGATTTGGGTTGAAAACTTGGGGGGGGAATGGCGAAAACTTCTTAGGCCAAATTATGGGGATTTGAGCAGGCTTTCGGCATCGGATTTGAGTAATTTTGGTATGGTTGGACTCGTAGTTGAATGAGTGTTCGAATTTTGTAACTTTCATCGGATTCTAAGATGTGGGCCCGGGTTTGACGTTTTGACATTTGATTAGGAACTTAGCATTTTCATATAGAATTGATTCCTTTAGCTCGTGTTGATTTGTATCAAATTGTTTGTGGCTAGATTCAAGGCGTTTGACGGTTGATTCGCGAGACAAGGGCTTAATAGAGTGGAGATTTGCACGGTTTGAGGTGACGCGCATGCTAGGTGACGGGTGTGTGGGCGTGCACCGTAGAAATTGTGATTTAGTCGATTCCATGGAACTGTGCAGCTATCTTATCTGAATATTATTATTGTACTCTATGTGTTAGAGCACTTGAGCGGTGATTTATGCTAGAAACCATGTTTAGGTTATGTGTTGGTACTATTGGGACCCACTGTGGTCGTTCTTTGCTATTGAGTTATTTGCTTGTTTGCAGTTATATACTCAGTCGCATCCATCATTGCATATCATATCTCAGTCTCTGTTATCGTATATTATCACATCTTCTATCATTGATTTGGGTTGCTTAGCATGAGTGTTGTGAGCTTGAGAGACTGGAGAGATTGATGACTGAGTGAGGCCGAGGGCCTGTTTGGGAGATATTTATGGGATCGGGTTGAACACTACAACAAGCTTTATTGATTCATGCCAGGATTTGGCTTATTATAGAGCTTGGGCTGGATCTGCCCCTCCGGAGTCTGCACGCCCACAGTGAGCGCAGTTGTTATTGATTCACGATATTTGATTCGGGCTAGATCTACCCCGTACAGTGTTGTGTGATTGAGTGTGATGAGTGAGAATTGAGATAGTCAGATTGAGTACTCCGAGAGTGTGAGTACGCGAGGCTTTCATTTTGTTTCATCACATACGATATGTATATTGACAGGTTACCCAATCCATATGGTGAAAATTGCCTCAAATATCGCTTCAATCCGAGCTTCATAGCTCCAAATATATTAAAAATGACTGAAACCTATAAATATAACTACTGCCCAGATATTTACTCTTCGCGATCGTGGAAAATGCTTCGCGATCGCGAAACACAACTTTTCTCAGCCCAAAATTTGCCTTCCGCGATCGCGAAGAACAAGTGTCCAGCTCTTCTAGATAACCTCTAGTATAATAGTCATAACATTTTATACAAAACCCCAAATTACAAATAGTTTAATTTTTCGAAAACTAGACACCAAGGACTACAACTTTCATGTTTTTCTTATCTCCCAGATCCTTATAGATTGCGAGATATAAGCTGTCAAATTTAACCTTGTGGAACACAAATGTCTTCTTAGCAATTTCCAAACTCTTCCCAGACAGCTTGTAGTATATCAATCATAACTTTTTGTACATAACTCCAAATACCAAATGGTTTAATTCTTTGAAAACTAGACATAAAGAGTTACAACTTTTATTTTTAGATCATCTCCAAATTCTTTATAAATCGAAATATTTTGTTGCATCACATACGATATACATATTGGCAGGTTGATCTAGAGATGTCATATTCCTCATATCATTCAGACTTGATATATTTTATCTGTTCTGAATTTAACTGTTAAACTTGGAAGCATGTCTAAATCCATGTATTGTTACCTACAGATTATGAATTTTTTGAGTTATTATTGTTATATTTTCCGTAAATTTCCGTACTGTAAATTTTGTATGTGGGCTGCAATGTTCCAGCTCGTCACTACCTTCGGTCCAAAGGCTAGTTTTGTTACTTATTGAGTTGATTGTACTCACGGTACACTCTGAACTTTATGTGCAGATCCGGGTATTTCCGGACACGGTGGTTGTTGATCTCAGAGTTTTCAGTTGTTCGAAGATTATCGAGGTAGCTGCCTTGGCGTCCGTAGATTGCGAAAATATGTATAAATAACTTTGGTTAACTGGGTCATGGCCATGCTTATGATCTGTTATAGTTATACCAAGAATATTGGATCATAACCATGCTTGGTATAACCAAACACCTCTTTCTTTTGATTGAAAGACTGCAACCTACTACTACAAGATTTCACATGCTTGGTAATTAAATCGGATCTTAACAATCACAATGACAAAGATAGTTTTCGTCTTTCTTTATCTTCTGTTTTTGGCTTTTGGCATCCATTCATTTTGCACCATTCATCCGATAAGGCATATAATATTAAGATTTACAACTTACTTTTATCTTTTCAAATTCAACATATTTATCCTCTTTCCCTCAATAATGCAGCTAATTCTAGAGAAAATGAAAAATATTACTTGAGATTATTGTTGGAATATGTCTGAGGACCCTCTTGGTTTGATGACTTACTTACTGTTTATGGACGAAAGTGCAAAATATTCAAAGAAGTTTTAACAAAAAGAGAATTATTAGAATTCAATAGCAATATTTTAGAATCTATATGTGAGGCAGTCCTCTGCAAAATGTCATCAGTTCTCCAAAATTTATTTGTATTCTGTTGGTGCATTGTTATCCACTTGATATTAGGAATATGTGAGAAACATATATTACAAAGATAAGTTAAAGGACTACATCGTCCACTAAAAAGCGTTGATTATTTCTTAGATATATAGGCACGAGTATAAAAAAATAGGATATATCTAAACTTGATCATAGACTAGATAATGTTTCATCATAATGCAAAGAAATAATTAAGCAGGAGTATACAAAACTATATATGGAAGATTTCAACGTGTAATTTAAGCTAAATCTTGAACAAGAACAAGTTTTCTAGACTTAACTCGAAGGATTCTATTTTGGTAGAGTAGGATTGCTCTTTGTAGATGAACTTGGAGGAACCGGAAAAATATTCTTATTATGCATTACTTGAAAATGTCAGATCAAAAGCATAACCATGTTAGCAACAATAACAAATGTTGTAGCAACAATGATTGACTAAGGGTTGTACAACTCACTCTAGATTCTGACATATATACCTCTTCAAATACTGAGAGATTCACCAAAAATATATGGTGACAAGTTTGATAAAAAATAAATAGATAATCTAGGGATGAAGTACATATGGACAAGTATCGGACATTTAAAAAAATTGATAAGAGCTTTAGAGATATAAAATATCAATATTGGTTAAAAGGTAACTAGGTAAGGATATCATATGAGAAATTGTTTCAAAAATTATGTAGATATCGACTGCAAATATAAATTCGGTGAAATTATACTTATGACATCGCATGAAAAGGATTTAGCAAACAAAAAGAATATGAGAGCGAGAATCGGTCCCACAACATTCAATGATTTCTTGCTTGTCAAAAATGATCATTTTTTCTTCTATATCATTTCTTAATAAATGTAATTTGTTTCTTTTTTAACTTAATTAACTGAAAATCTACGTGCAACGCACTTATATAGAAACTAATTTAATTAAAAATATTAAAAAATTATAAGAAACTAAAAATAACAAGAAAAACAGTTCAATCTCAAACTGGTAATATTTTTAGTTGAATTTAAATAGTTTTTGTTCTTAAAATTTTAGTTATTTCTTAATGTGTAACTAATTAACATAGCATATAACTATAGATTTAGATGAGAATAAAGATGTTAAGATATCTTCGTTTCACAAGAAGATTCAAATGTGCTTGATGAAGATGATTTGTTGGTGTTGGAGATGCCATGAACACTTTGAAAATATTTTTGAGCAATTTGTCTTGAGTATGACTTTTGATGAATGAAATATTGTCCTCTTTTTTAGTATTTTATAGTAATCTATTGGATTAATGTCACGACCAAAAATCCACCTAGTCGTGATGGCACCTAACTCAACCTGTCAGGTAAGCCAATTAACAACTAACCAATTCAAATAAGATTTATTATGAAAAGAAATGAAATTACAACCGCTTTTATACAAGAATTTTCCAAGGACCGGTAATACAAATCATGAGCTTCTAAAATTAGAATTTATAAAACTGGTGTAAAATAAAAATACGTCATTTGTTTGAAATATACCTGAAGAGACTAAAAATTCTAAAGCTACTACGAACAAGAGGCAGCAATGACTGGAATGCAGATACATCTTCAGATCCAGCTCCAGCCATGTATAGCAGCATCAACATCCAAAATTTGTACACAAGGTGCAGAAATATAGTATGAGTACAACCGACCCAATGTACTCAATAAGTAACAAACCTAACCTTAGGTTGAAAGTGGTGACGAGCGGAAACACAAGTCAAAGTCCAACACAAATAGCCAACAACAGCTCATAACAATATAATAAAAAGTGGTACAAGAAATAACTCAGAAATATAATGTTCAGCTCATTCACAATTCCAGAAAATAGGCATGTTTTTCAAGTATATCAGTAAAAACCTAAATCTTTTACCGAAAGAACCAAAATATGAGTAAGTTTGCAAAATCGTGATTTTTCCTTCCAAAACTATTCAACGGGTAAATGTTTCATTTTCAAATGGCACGAGGAAAAGTACATCTCTATGCCCACATATCAATATGCAAGTGAAGTCATGAATGACGTAATATCGTACAGCATGAGAAACATGCATCTCTATAACTGTATGTCAAGTGTGCATGTCAATGCAGTGCAACATAGTGAACAACCATATGCATACTCTCACAGTATCAATCCACTCAGTCCTCCCAATCACTCGGCACTCGCACTCGCATTCAATAGGTACATGTGCTCACTGGGTGTGTGTGCAGACTGCGGAGGGGCTCCTTTAGTCCAAGCGCTATAATCCGCACGGACAACTCACGTGGTGTACGAACAACTCACATGATGCACGAACAACTCACATGCTATAATATCAATATTTGGATCCGCATGGACAACTCATGTGTTGCACGGACAACTAACGTACTATAGTATTAATATCTGGATCCGCACGGATAACTCACGTGCTATAGTATCAATAACCTCACAATCAGGCCCTCAGCCTCACTCAGTCATCAATCTCTCCAGTCTCTCGGGCCCAAAATGCCATGAAACTAGCCCAAAATGATGATATGATGTGTCAATATATAGCAACATAGACTGAGATATGGTATAAAATGATTGAATATGACTGGGAATGAAATTGCAATGTAAGCAAATAATTCGATAGCAGATATGGCCTCAGTGGGTCCCAACGGAATAAGTATGTAGCCTAGACATGGTTTCTAACATGGATCACACCTCAATAACTCTAGTATGTAGAGATTTCCTGTTTACAGATACGTTCAGGAAACTACACAGCACAACATAAATAATGGAATTACAATCCACACGGTGCACGCCCACATGCCCGTCACCTAGCATGTGCGTCACCTCAACAGCAAACACATAACACGAAACTTGGGATTTCTTACCCTCAGCACTAAGTTTAGAAATGTTACTTACCTCGAACAAATGAAATCCAATACCGAGCAAGCCAAGCGATGCTCCAAAATGCCATCCCGCACGCACCGACCTCCGAATGGCTCGAAACTACACAAGCAACTCAAATACATCAAATAGAACCCAACGAAACAATTCCAATTGATAAAGGTCGAATCTTGATCAAAAACCCGAAATCGACCCAAAATCCCAACTCGGGCCCGCACCTCGGAAACCGATAAAACTCATAAAATCCGACAACCCATCCAATTACGAGTCCAACTATACTGGTTTCACTCAAATCCAACTCCGAGTCGATATTCAAAACTCAAAACAAAACTCACTTTATGAGACTTTAGGCTAAAATTCCCAATTTTCTCTTTAAAGCCCATAGTCCAATTACCAAAAATGAAGATAAAATATCGAAATATAATCAAAACCGAGTTTAAAACACTTACCCCAATACTTGTGATGAAATGTTCCTCCAAAATCAACTCAATCCGAGTCCCACATCTCAAAATATGAACAAAACGACCAAACCCTTGATTTAAAGCTTTTGCCCAGTCATTCCACTTTTGAGGACACAAGAGACGCTTCTGTGGCATCGCTTTTGCGACACGCGCTCCGCTTCTATGGACTCCACTAGCCAGTCGACTCCCCGCACTTGCAGATCTCCATATGCTTCTGAAACGCGCTTCTGCGCTCCTTCTCGCTTTTGCGCCCAAGGCCCTCGCTTCTGTGGAGCCGCAGATGCGCTCTAATTTCCGCTTCTGCGATCTTCCCCGACAAAGCCTACTTGCGCTTCTGCGATCAATGTCCGCACCTGCGGACTCACATCTGTGCCCATTCTTCCGCAGATGTGGAACACCAGAACCAGCATACCTACAGCAATGCAACATGAAACGCAAATTATCTGAACCTCATCCGAAACTCACCCGAGCCACCCGGGACCCCATCCGAATATACCAACAAGTTTCATAACATAACACGAACCTACTAGAGGCCTCAAATCACACATAACAACATCGAAACGACGAATCACACCTCAATTCGAACTAGAATGAACTTTGAACTTTCAACTTCCAAAACTCGCACCGAGACATATCAAATCAACCCGGAATAAACCCAAATTTTGCACACAAGTCCCAAATGACATAAGAAAACTACTCAAACTCCCGGAACCACAAGCTGATATCCTCAAAATCAACTTTCGGTCAAAATTATGAAGTTTCCAAACCTTCAAATTTCCGACTTCCGCCATTTAGCGCCGAATCCTTTTAGTAATATCCAATAGTAAATTCGGGCATATGCCCAAGTCCAAAATCACCATCCGGACCTAAAGGAATCATCAAAACTCTGTTCCGGGGTCAAATTCACAAAAGTCAAACTTGGTCAACTCTTCATCTTAAAGCTTAAATTGTGAAATTCATTCTTCCAAATCGATTCTGAATAACCTGCAAACCAAAACCGATGATTCACATAAGTCATAGTACATCACACGTGGGTTCACCCCCGAGTATGTGCATGGCAAACCAAAATCGATGATTCACATAACTTTACCATGCACATACTCGGGGGTGAACCCACGTCACCCTATTCCATATAGGCCTGACAACTCAACACAACTTAAGATCATTACTTCAACCTAAGCCCGTAAACCTTGGAACCCAATTTCCAACACTTGAAATTTCCTACAAGACCCGAATCTCACCTTCACACACTGTATGAGTCTGAACAAGTTGTATCAAGCCATAACCATAACTCAAGATGTAATCACATGACATACCACATGACCCGCATACTCGTAGCAAAATTTTCGATCACAACAGCTGCTCAAAACAGTCCAATGCCGGTAATAAACCTCATATCAAAACAAAACCTCATTCTAAAACCTTTGTACACTGCCAATGATGAAAGAAACACGCAGAAACCCTTAACCACTCATCAGATCAACAAGCCATGGAGCTCTCTCTTTCTCTCGTCCGACAGGAACCATAGCCAATTTCTAAGTCAATCAACGACATTGTCCTTTCAACTATACCGCAATCAAATCCGATAGCACCCATTCTAGGTCTGACGACCTCCTCTTATCAAATATAAGCTACTCTACTGGCACGCCACACAATTACTATACAGAGACACAAACCGTGCAATCCGTGCACCAATACGCAATAATTCAAATGTATTCAGTCATGAAAGAATGACTCAAACGAAAGAACCATCCTGCAGGCTTAATAAGTACCGCCACAATGAAATGCTAAAAACCCATCACACACCATAGAACCATAACATATGAACCTAACACAAAGAGCCATATCTCAACATAACTTCGTTATAATGTGTGACCCCATCCAATCTTTGGTCCATATGAAATACCTCAAGCCACCCTGCTCAAAATCAATAACCACGTGCAATTCGACACCAAGTACCCAAGGTGCATGACCATACCCACGGAGAAGCAAATGACACAATGCCATACAAACCCGAAAGAATATAACTAATGCACAATCAGTCATGCCATACCCAAATACTCATCTCACTCAAATTCCGCTATATGGCCCAAACAGAACTGCATCATGTGTGCTTATAACCAACAAATCACAACCCTTCGTAGAGTAGAGAAGTAACACATAGATCATATTAGGGTACGAATAATCTCCACTCTAACCGAATGGCACATTCCCTAACAATAGCAGTACGGAGTCGACCAACCCGACCCGGTGTAGAATACACATCCTCGTTGGGACTACCAATGGGCCGCAAATCAACTCTGGTCATCCATAAATAGATAAATAATTCTCTGAAAGTCCACAATAACCTAACCACAACATATACTATCAACTGGATAGCTTTGGCCACATTTTCACAGTCCACAACCATGAATCAATCCGCTTCTGAGAACTCCTGGTCTCCAAATCCATTGAACCGACGAATCACCATATCTTATCCCAATTCTACCACCCGAATGTCTAACACGTCTCTCATACACGACCATCCCATGAGGAATGCTTCTAAAATTCTTACGTGCCACATAACTAAATATGAATATCAGCAACCGATCAACCAGGCGAGTACCGCAATATCAAAGAAGCATCCGTAAGTCAAAACACAATGCACCTTCTGAAATATACATTCTCCTCAGGCAATACTAAATAGTTATAGCATTCATCTAAACCTCGAAAATCATCCATGCTGCCTAAGAATTCATGACCTCCTCTTCAAAACTGAATTGCGCCCTTGCATATACAAATCTCGATCCTACACAACACACTACCGTTATCATGCCATCATATGAAAAGTACGAGAATCTCATAATCAACTCTGAGTCCAGCAGAAATTCATACTCAATTAGCCATGAACCTTCCATTGATCTCATCCAGGAGAAACTCACAACACGCAATACGCTCCCGATGCCAATAGGAATATACACCTCGAACTGTGGTAGAAACCATTGAGAACACTTTGACATCCATTTGCCCATAACCCAGCCATCAGAACTGAGTCCCTCTAACTCAACCACTCCACACAGGTCGCCAAAACCCAAGAGCATTACCACGAAAAACCTGTAGAGACTCACCACATCATAAGTACACCAAGGAACCAATCGTATCTATTACCTTGTTGATCCAACCTACTACCAAGTTGTACTATTTCTCTGAGTCCCTTCTGAATCTCTCTCAAGCTGACACTCCTCCTTGTTAGAATACCACGATCCTCACCCAACGCTCATCACAACAAATCCTAGCATAAAACCTCACGCTAAGGCCCATAAGCCGTTGTATTCCCTCTCAAGCACCCCAAAAGTACCACAACCAAGACACCCACTCTGTAAAGACCTTCTGTGAATCTAAAGACGTTTCCTTCACCTTCCTGATACTGGAATGTAGAATCCATAATGATATAGAAATATCGCGAGTTTCGACACCATCCAATGTAAATCTTAGTTTCTAGCCATATACTAATCCGTAAAATCCTCAATTGCTACATATAAATCTTGAATTCCTTCGACCCTTTTCGAGAGTCTTCCACTCCGCTCAAATCTCAATTGCACCGATCAACAGGCTGAACGACATGTGCCTCATTAGTACAACAACACCTAAAGAAGTAATCCACACCTTCAAGCAACCGAGCAATTTCCTACTCCACGTGCACTACATCTTTCACGAATAACAACTCAATCATTCCATGATTTCCATATCCCCATAAGGTGTAACATAACCCGTATCCAGAAATTTCTTTACTCGAGTCATCCTCGATCTCAACTTCTGCAAGTCATAACCGATCCTCAAGTATGCTTCAGACCAAAACCAATACAACACGTAACCACGCAATCAAATCGTCGATAGCAAACTCCCTCACTCGTCTCAAAGCCATAAACCAAAATACTCGATAACTCATAATACCCATACTCTATTACTGCCATAGCCTCGCACTGAGGTTCAACCCAATCCTTCATAAGCTCGTGTAACACAACCATCTAATACCTCCAATCATTTTCAAATCTCGCATTCATCCACGTGACAATCAGGTCAACTTTCTCAACTAAATTTAAAATTTAAATCTTAACACATATACCCCGCTGGTAGAAAATAAACACCTCACACAACATTATAAGGATCACATCTCCGTAGATTACTTCGTAGGAGATAACCCACCTGCTTAGCCTCAAACTGACATCTCTTTATACCCTTTCACAACCACAGCTACTACGCAATCGCTTAATCTTCATGAGTCTGAACTCATAACAAGACATGAAATCTACTCCATCCCACAAATAAACATCATGAAGGATTCCGCATTACGATTATAACTCGAGACTATACCGCATATTAAGAAAGAAATCAAACACCCAATAGTCCTTTTTACATCTCAAGCAAACTCTTC
Source organism: Nicotiana otophora (assembly GCA_000715115.1). Classification (NCBI taxonomy): domain Eukaryota; kingdom Viridiplantae; phylum Streptophyta; class Magnoliopsida; order Solanales; family Solanaceae; genus Nicotiana; species Nicotiana otophora. Next base: position 11,094 of record AWOL01S0069332.1, on the reverse strand, counting down.
TCGTCACATTCAAGCCATCGGAACACATCCCGCAGTCACATCATACTCATCATATCGCCATTCAGCCACTCATCGAGCCACAATTTCCACTAATAGGGACACTACCAGACATATAAGTCCAAAAGAATGTACTCACACAACCAAAATCCCCGTGCTCAAGATACAGTCAAACCACCGAAATTACATCTCACACCTCATCCATGGAATCGCAAGCCGGCGATGCACAGCTGATATCGACCGCTCACATGCGCACATGAATGTATGGAAGGAATTCAAAGAGTTATGTTTCAACCTGAATCAATCCCGCACGATAAGAAATAAAGATGGGAAATTTTATCTTAAATGACATGTAGCCTCTTGAAGATAGGTATGGACGTCTTCATACCGATCTGCAAGACTCTACTAGACACTTGCTCATGACTTGTAGAACCTATGAACCTATGGCTCTTATACCACCTGTCGCGACCCAAAATTCACCTAGTTGTAATGGCACCTAACTCAACCTGTCAGGTAAGCCAATTAACAACTAACCAATTCAAATGAGATTTATTATGAAAAGAAATAAAATTACAACTGCTTTTATACAAGAACTTCCCAAGGACTGGTAGTACAAATCATGAGCTGCTAAGATTAGAATTTACAAAACTTGTGTGAAATACAAATATGTCATCTGTTTGAAATATACATGAACAGATTAAAAATTCTAAAGCTACCATGAATAAGAGGCAGCAATGACTGAAATGTAGGTACATCTTCAGATCCAGCTCCAGCCACGTACAGCAGCATCAGCATCCAAAATCTACACTCAAGGTGCAGAAGTATAGTATGAGTACAACCGACCTAATGTACTCAATAAGTAACAAACCTAACCTTAGGTTGAAAGTGGTGACGAGCGGGAAGACAAGTCAAAGTCCAAAACCAATAGCCAATAACAACTCATAACAATATAATAAAAAGTGGTATAGGAAATAACTCAGAAATATAATGTTCAGCTCGTACACAATTCCAGATAATAGGCATGATTTTCAAGTATATCAGATAAAACCCAAATGTTTTACCAAAAGCGCCAAAATATGAGTAAGTTTGCAAAATCGTGATTTTTCCTTCCAAAACTGATCAACAGGTAAATGTTTCATTTTCAAATAGCACGAGGAAAAGTACATCTCTATGCCTACATGTCAATGTGAAGGTGCAGTCATGAATGACGCAATATCGTACAGCATGAGGAAAATGCATCTCTATGACTGTATGTCAAGTGTGCATGTCAATGCAGTGCAACATAGTGAACAACCATATGCATACTCTCAGAGTATCAATCCACTCAGTCCTTCCAATCATTCGGCACTCGCACTCGCATTCAATAGGTACTTGCGCTCACTGGGGATGTGTGCAGACTTCGGAGGGGCTCCTTCAGTCCAAGCGCTATAATCCGCACGAACAACTCACGTGCTATAATATCAATATCTGGATCCACACGGACAACTCACATGTTGCACGGACAACTCACGTACTATAGTATTAATATCTAGATCCGCATGGACAACTCACGTGTTGCACGGACAACTCACGTGCTATAGTATCAACAACCTCACAATCAGGCCCTCGGCCTCACTTAGTCATCAATCTCTCCAGTCTCTCGGGCCCACAATGCCATGAAACTATCCCAAAATGATGATATGATGTGTCAATATATAGCAGCATAGACTGAGATATGGTATGAAATGAATGAACATGACTGAGTATGAAATTGCAATGTAATCAAATAATTCGATAGCAGAAATGGCCTCACTGGGTCCCAACGGAATAAGTATGTAGCCTAGACATAGTTTCTAACATGGATCACAGCTCAATAACTCTAGTACGTAGAGATTTCATGTTTACAGATAAGTTCACGCAACTACATAGCCCACAGAAATAATAGAGTTACAATCCACATGGTGCACGCCCACACGCCCGTCACCTAGCATGTGCGCACCTCAACAACAAACACATAACACGAAATTCGGGGTTTCATACCCTCAGCACTAAGTTTAGAAGTGTTACTTACCTCGAACAAGCCAAATCAAATGCCGAGCAAGCCAAGCGATGCTCCAAAATACCATCCCACGCGTACCGACCTTCGAATGGCACGAAACTAGCCAAAAGCAACTCAAATACATCAAATAAAGCCCCTGGAAACAATTCCAATTGATAAAGGTCGAATCTTAATCAAAAACCCGAAATCAACCCAAAAGCTCAACCCGGGTCCGCGCCTCGGAAACCGATGAAACACATAAAATCCGACAACCCATCCAATTACAAATCCAACCATGCTAGTTTCACTCAAATTCGACTTCGAGTCGACATTCAAAACTCAACAAAAACTCACTCTATGAGACTTTAGGCTAAAATCCCCAATTTTCTCTTTAAAGCCCATAACCCAATTATCAAAAATAAGGATAAAATATCGAAATACAATCAAAACCGAGTTTAGAACACTTACCCCAATCCTTGTGATGCAATTTACCTCCAAAATTGCCTCAATCCGAGTCCCACATCTCAAAATATGAACAAAACGACCAAACCCTCGATTTAAAGCTTTTGCCCTGTCATTCCGCTTCTGCGGACATAAGAGCTGCTTCTGCGGCATCGCTTCTGTGACACACGCTTCGCTTCTGTGAACTCAACTAGCCAGTTGACTCCTCACACCTGCGTATCTCCATCCATTTTTGCGCAACCGTAGGTGCGAAGCCAAACGCGCTTCTGCGCTCCTTCTGGCATCCACGCCCAAGGCCATCGCTTCTGCGGGGCCGCAGATGCGCTCTAATTTTCGCTTCTGCCATCTTCCCCGGCCAAGCCTACTTGCACTTCTGTGGTTAACTGTCCGCATTTGCGGACTCGCATTTGCGCCTATTCTTCCGCAGATGCGGAAACACCAGAACTAGCATACCTACAACAATGCAACATGAAACGAAAATAATCTGAACCTCGTCCGAAACTCACCCGAGCCACCCGGGACCCCGTCCGAATATACCAAAAAGTTCCATAATATAACACGGATATACTCGAGGCCTCAAATCACACATAACAACATCGAAATGATGAATCGCACCTCAATTCGAACTAGAATGAACTTTGAACTTTTAACTTTCAAAACTCGTGCCGAGACAAATCAAATCAACCCGAAATGAACCCAAATTTTGCACACAAGTCCCAAATGACATAACGAAGTTGTTCAAATTCCTGGAACAACAATCCAAACCCGATATCCTCAAAGTCAACTTCTGGTCAAACTTATGAACTTTTCAAACCTTTAAATTTCTGACTTTCGCCATTTAGCGCTGAATCCTTCTAGAAATATCCAAATGCAAATCCGGGCATGCGAACCATTCGGACCTAACGGAATCATCAAAACTCTGTTCTGGGTTCAAATTTACAAAAGTCAAAGTTGGTCAACTCTTTCATCTTAAAGCTTAAATCATGAAATTCATTCTTCCAAATCGATTGCGAATAGCCTGCAAACCAAAACCGATGATTCACATAAGTCATAGTACATCATACAGAGTTACTCATGCCCTCAAACTATCGAGCGAAGTGCAAATATTCGAAATGACAGGTCGGGTCGTTACAATTAATGTCAAACGTTATTAAATTTTGCAGAAGCTTTCTATCCAACTAGTATGTTAATATATATATAGTATTCTGGGTAAAAACGTAAATTTAAAAAAAAAACAAAATTCAAAATAGTGAGTC
>AWOL01S0069325.1:0-10101 GCA_000715115.1 Nicotiana otophora | reverse complement strand
ATAGCTTAAGCCTACATAAAGGGTGATCAGAAGGAAGAGGAAACTAAAGAGTTACATCAACCAAGTAAATCAGGAGTCTGATTATTAGACCCAGAAAATTATGGACATCATGATTGAGAACATTGGAGAATCACTCTTAATATTAGAGGTGCAAGAGAGATAGTACAACAACCATATTCTATAACAGCCTTACGATAAAGCTGGTTAGAAAAGTACCAGCCTCATAAGAAGTCAGTGCAAAGCTCCAACTGGATTGTGTAAGAACCAGAGGTGCAAGTATTATAATATAGCTTCACGTTATGGACGTTAGTTATACCTATATGGAAGAGAGGTCATGAAAGAGATAGAAGCTACAATGCGAGGTTTTAAGGTAAGTAAGGTAAATGTGAACAATGTACGAGATACTCAAAGGCAGAAGATTGTGAATAGTCCATACTTCGGATAAAAGGTTAGAAGTGTTGGGATTCAGTATCCAGGAATGATAGTGGCAGCGTCAGTGGCGTACCTTCCAGCCTATGGTTTCTAAGTACCGAGAGATTTAGCCAAGAGAGTGAAGAGGAGTTATAGATGGTGTGATGTCTCACTTGACGTTGCAGAATAACATAAGGAAATCTATGGTGCAAGCAATTTGAAAGAAGGTTGCGAATAGTATAAGCAGGTATTGGTCGCAAGCTAAAGTATGGTAGAGTGACAAGGTTTTAGGAATACATGGGTAAGGACAAGAAAAGGCGAGTGAGAAGGTGACGAGAATGGATAAGTCCTCAGGATTAAGCCCATAAAAACAAGAAGAACTGATGGTTTCTCTAAGTTATACAAAGCTCGATATAGCTTGAATGAACTCAAATGAGTCTAAGACTAATGGCATTTAGAAGAAATGGAATGCTACCCTGGTAATAGAATGAGGGTGTAATTGTAATGGATAAAGGATGACGTTTGGGCCTTCGATTGAGTACTTGAAGAGGATTTCACGAATTGTACGAGATTAAATTACCCACGTAAGGTGAATCGTATTAGGATGCTATGAAATATGGTTATTGAAGTATACTATCGCCACTAGGTGGATCAGTCTAATCTCTTCAGATGCTTCCCTAATGAGACGTGAGCCCTAGTGACAATTTATTACGTAAGAAATTGCAAGTTATCAGTGGTAAATTGTAGATCAATATTGAGGTGGATGGACAAAACTCACAAATTATGAGATACGATTTGGCCACCATTCTTACGATGAACAGTAATGACGAAGCATTAAAGGACTTAGATTTATACATATAGGATACGCACGAGAGTAACCTAGAGTTTGGTAGCAAACCTCAGTAATGATAAATCAAAGTAAGAGTTATGACAGTAAATTCATACAGATGGATAAATGGACCTATGTAATAAGGTATAACAATATTCGTAAGTTCAACAAAGTACTGAGCAAAGAACTTCAGTATACTCGTAGATGCCCAGAGGGACATCTTATCAAGCTCTATATATGTTTACAAAGTGAAGCCTAGAGATTGGCTAAAAGCTGAATGAAAAAAAAGAGAGAAGAGTTGCATAGTCACACTTACAAGTTCAGAGTCGTATACGGTGCATGATAGAAGATAGCGATAGTTACAAGATTGGAAGGATTCCGACCATATGTCATACTGTAAGAAAGAGCCCTAAAGGGGGGAATGTCCAGGCCTTTGGATTTATTCACAGAACAGTTGCCTAGATGGTAAGGAGAGTACTAAAGTATTTGGAATACAAAGGTTATGATAATGATAAGTGCATCAGTTTACATTCGAGGACGAATGTTCCAAAGGGGGGAATGATGTTACATCCCGCATTTTCGTATGTTAAAGTTTCCTCGTAAGTTAATCGAGGTAAAGTTGGAGAATGGGATTATTTTGCGATTATAAGCATTATGCTATTTCAACAAGTGATCAGTAAATTCGTAAAGGTGAGAGGTAAGAAAAATCAAAGAAAATGGATTTCATCAAAGTTTGACATTTTGGGATAAAATACGGCCCGAGCTAAAATACCCGGTATTTATGGACTAGTACCATACAAGGTACCACATGACCATGATAGTAAGGTGTATAAAGTGTGTTAAAAGTGAATAGTATTTTAAATAATGTGAGATAATTCTTAATTATGCGGGTAATTGGTGAACTACCTGGTAACGGGACATTACCAAATTACTTAATAAGTGGATAAAGGTTAACATTTCCCACCCCACGCCCACGTGGCAGCAAGCTGCTTATTAAGCAAATGACTCTTAGTCATTTCTTATTAGGTGGCATCCTAATACATTAATTACAAGACACCTCAAACTTTAAGACTTGCAAAATAAACAATACTACAATTCAGACATAAGCTTTGCACATTAGTAACGTGAATCCTTACAAATCCCTACAAAATAATACTACAATCAGATTCTAACCTTATTCCTAATATTTTCCATACCAATACATTACAATCAGAAGAGAGAAATGTTAGAAATTCTTCTTGCAACCAAATGATTCCAACAAGATTTAGCAACGTAAATTTTTGCGGTTCTAAAGGAGTACGATGCAAATATTTCTAAGAACATCATACGGATTTTTCCCCTCCTCTAGATATGTTATGAATAAGCCCTTTCTTCATTTTGGTATGATCTCGTAATTACACGAGTTTGATATCGAGGTATAAAGAAAAATTTATATCCTGGAATTTACGTATATTTTCCTAGTCTTGTAAGTTATAATATTCTCCTTATCGGGACTTCATATTCAATTGAGTATTTCCTTTTTTCCAGTCATGAGAGCAGAGAATCTATATATACATTATTATAGTATTTTCATTACCATCGAGCTTCAATCAATGGGCAGGCCTCTATTGGGCAACCGCTAATCAGATGGTAAGTTATATACCGAGCTTACTGTGGCTGAGCGCCTATGAGCGAACCCGATTGGCCGAGATACAGAGCCTTCTGGCCGAGCGCCTATGAGCGAGCCTACTACGGTAGAGCATTTATATATATATATATATACCCAGCCTTATACGGTCGGACAACTATTTTACTTACTATATTTAGAGAATTGAGTCAGTATCAACATGTAAGCATATCTTCAGATTATCTTTGACTCCCATTTACTTTCAGTTATTATATTATCAGTTCAGTTTCAGCTTCAGTATATTGACTTACATACTCAGTACATTATTTGTACTAACATCCCTTTTGCCTGGGGACACTACGTTTATTGCCCACAGGTCTCGATAGACAGGTCGAGAGTCCTTCGAGTAGGCGATCAGCTCAGCGGAAGATGTTGGTGCACTTAATTTTCTCCGGAGTTGCTTGTTTGGTCAGTATGATTTAGATATGTATTGTTTTGTATAGTGGGGCTATGTCCCTACCTTTATGACAATTATGTATTCTTAGAGGCTTGTAGACAGATGTCATGTACGTAAACGATTGTATGGCCTTGTCAGCCTATGTTCAGTATACGAATGGTTATTTTGGTCTTATAGGCCCATATATCTTATGTATAAGTTGGTGTCACATGTTGTACTCTACCTAGCTCACGGTAGCCTCTCCGGCTTAGTTATCTATAATAGTATGATACGAAAAGATACGTTATGTTGGTACTCGGTTGAGTAAGGTACCGGGTGCCTGTCGCGGCCAATCGGTGTGGGTCGTGGCAGGGTGTTCAGGCCTTATATTAATTCGTTTTTCATTGTCTTCATTGAAGACATTTTGATTTACTCACGTAAAATAGAGGAGCACGAGCAACATGTTAGAGTGGTGCTTCAGACCTTGCGGGAACAGAAGCTATATGCTAAGTTCTCCAAGTATGAGTTTTGGTTAGATTTTGTGGCATTCCTGGGGCATGTTGTATCAGGCGAGGGTATTAAGGTGGATCCCAAGAAGATTGAGGCAGTTTAGAGTTGGCCTCATCCTACCTCGGCGACCTAGATCAGGAGCTTCTTCGGGTTAACTGGTTATTATCGCCGATTCATGGAGAGCTTCTCATCTATTGCAGCACCTTTGACTAGATTAACCAAGAAGGGTGCTCAGTTTCATTGGTCCGATGATTGTTAGATGAGCTTCTAGAAGCTCAAGACAGCTTTGACTACAGCACTAATCCTAGTGTTGCCTTCCGGTTTGGGGATGTATGTTGTGTATTGAGATGCTTCACATGTTTGCTTGGGTTGTGTATTGATACAGGAGGGGTGAGTTATCGCATATGTTTCAAAACAGCTGAAGCCCCATGAGAAGAATTATCCTGTGCATGATTTGGAGTTGGTCGCGATTGTTCATGCTCTTAAGATCTGAAGGCATTATCTATATGGGGCGTCTTGTGAGGTTTACGCTGATCATCGCAGTTTGCAGTATTTGTTCAAGCAAATGAATCTCAATTTGAGGCAGCGTAGGTGGCTTGAGTTACTGAAGGATTATGACATCAGCAATCTTTATCATTCGGGAAAGGCGAATGTCGTCGCGGATGCCTTGAGTAGGAAGGCAGAGAGTATGGGTAGCTTGGCATTCATTTCGGTAGAGGGTAGGCCACTAGCCTTGGATATTCAGTCCTTGGCTAACAGACATACGAGGTTTGATATTTTATAGCCCAACTGAGTTCTTGCTTGCGTCGTTTCCCAGTCCTCACTATTATAGCAGATCAAAACTCAACAATTTGATGATCTACAATTGATGGTAATTAGGGAGACGGTATGACAGGGTAGTGCCTAGGAGGTTTCTATCGGCGAGGATGGTGTGCTGCGACTCCAGGGTTGTCTATGTGTTCAAAATGTTGATGGTTTGAGGGAGAGGATTCTAGAGGAGGCACATAGTTCTCGATATTCCATTCTTCCAGGTGCTATGAAGATGTACCGTGACCTGAGGCAACGTTATTATTGGTGGCGGATGAAGAAAGACATAGTTGAGTATGTAGCCAGATGCCTCAATTGCCAGTAGGTTAAGTATAGGCACTAGAGGCTAGGAGGCATTACTATGGACTTCATAATGGGGTTACCGTGGACCTTGCAGAAGTTTGATGCAGTTTGGGTCATTATAGACCGATTGACCAAGTCGGCACATTTGATTTCTATGATGACTACGTATACATTAGAGAGATTGGCCTAGATTTATCCAGGAGATAGTTCAGCTACATGGTGTTCCTATTTCCATCATATCAGACAAAGGTCCTCAGTTTACTTCACATTTCTGGAGAGCAGTACAGAGTGAGTTGGGGACCGGTGTAGATCTCAACAACGCATTTTATCTCTAGACCGACGGGCAGTCGGAGCAGACCATCCAGATATTGGAGGACATGCTCAGAGCATGCGTGATTGACTTTTGAGGGCAGTGGGATTGATTCTTGCCTTTGGTTGAATTTGCTTACAACAGTTACCAGTGCAGCATCCATATGGCTTCATTCGAGGCTTTATATGGTCGGCGATGTCGCTCCCCCATCAGGTTGTTTAAGCCCGGCGAGGCTACGTTATACGGTACTGATTTGGTGAGGGATGCCTTGGAAAAGGTAAGGTTGATTCAGGAACAACTTCGCACAGCACAGTCCAGACAGAAGAGTTACACGTACCAGAAGGCGCGTGACTTATTATTTATGGTAGGCGAGAAGGTTTTCTTGAATGTCTCGTCGATGAAGGGAATCATGATGTTTGGGAAGAAGGGCAAGTTGACCCCAAGATTTATAGGCCCATTTTAGGTGTTGAGGTGAGTTGGGGAGGTTTTTTGTGAGCTTGCTCTACCTTCCAGCCTATCGGGAGTTCATACGGTTTTCCACGCGTCTATGCTCCGGAGGTATCATCCCGACTTGTCTCATGTTTTATACTTCAGCACGATTCAGCTAGATGATAGTCTGGGTTATGAAGAGGAGCCAATTTCCATTGTTGATAGGTAGGATCGCTAGTTGAGATCCAAGAGGATTTCCGTAGTAAAGGTTCAGTGGAAGGGCCAACCAATCGAGGAGGTGACCTGGGAGTCCGAGGGGGACATGCGGAGCAGATTTCCTCACTTGTTAAGCAGGTTTTGGTGATACCGAGGATTTTGCCATAGGTGCGGGACCGCAGATGCGGCCAAGGAACCACTGGTGCGAACAATCGCTGGCAGAAGGGTTCATTTAATACGGGACTTGAGAGCTTTTAAGGAGGGGATTTCGACCTAGCTTTTGAAGGTAAGTAATTTCTACCTAATGTGAGTTTAGTACTTAGATTATGGGTAGATTTTAACATGAAAATTTGTGGAAATCATGGGTTTATATGAAAAACCTAGGTTTTGATAAAAATGGCATTTTACCACGAAAATGGATATGGAACTTGGTGAAATCATATTTTTATATTACTAAGGCTATGGGTAACAACTTTCTTAGAAATTTTCCGGAATCCGGGCACGTGGGCCCGAGGGTGAATTCTTAGAATCTTACATTTAGGGTTGGGTAACCTCTTTAATAGTTGGAATACTAATTTTTGAGCATGTATTGATTAGTATATAAACTATTTACTTAGTTTTGGATTGATTCAGCACCGACTTGAGGGTGTGAGCGCATTCTTGAACCGGGAAGTAGACTTGAGGCGAGGTAAGTCCACGCATTTTATTCCAGTTGGTAGTAATTATTCTTCGGAGCGGTTGGCTAAGATTTATATCCGTGAGATTGTACGTCTACACGGCGTGCCAGTGTCCATTTTTTCAGATCGAGGCACACAGTTTACATAACAGTTTTGAAGATTAGTGCAACGAGAATTGGGCACACAGGTTCAGCTGAGTACAGCAGACGCACGGACAGTCCGAGCACACTATTAAGATATTGGAGGATATGTTACGTACTTGTGTCATTGATTTTGGGTTCTTGGGATCCGTTTCTGCCACTCACAGAGTTTGCCTACAATAACAACTACCAATCGAGCATTCAGATGGCTACATATAAGGCTTTATATTCTGATGCCTCTAAGTAGTTTTCAATCGCTCCTTAATGATCTTAACTTTCTCCTTGTCCTGATGCACGAAGTCTTGGTATCATCAACATATAAGTCTACCTCAGCACCACAAAATCCCGATTTTAGGTATAAACATTTACGGGGCCTTACATTGCCGAGCTTCACATGTCCAAAAATGACAGAAAACTCGAAGCCCTTATTTAAATCCTTCTATCCTGGCATCTCGCATCTACGGACTCAGAATCCGCACCTGCAGTTATGCTTTTGCAGAAAATCCTTTGCTTCTGCGAAGTCCACTAGAAAGCCGACATGCTGCTTCTGCGGTCCAATCCCGCTTCTGCATTCCATCTTGCTCTTCTGCGCGTCCGCACCTGCAAAATACATATCTGCGGTCCCTAGTACTTGCACTCCAAATCCGCTTATGCAGAAACTATTACGCAAATGAGGGCCCACAGATGCACCTCGCACCTGCAGCCACTGCCCAACCTAGCCAGCCTCCGCACTTGCAGCCATTGCTGTAACGACCCAAACTTCCTCCGCATAACATCGTGACGGCACCTAGTCTCTATAGCTAGGTAAGCCTAACAAATAGTGGAAATAACAATACGAAAGTAAAACTTGGCAACTAAAAGCAGTAGATAACTGAATAACTAGTAACAATGCCGCTCGGCATGTGTAATAACCAATACTCTATAATACATAGTCTTCCCAAAACCCGGAACATCGTAAGTCACAACCTACAGAAGGAAACAAGTATCTCTATACACCAGAGTCTAACAAAAGAAATACGGAAGTTAAATGACATAGGAGATAATAGAGGGGGACTCCAAGGTCTGCGGACGCGGCAAATGTACCTTGAAGTCTCCATATAGCAGCAAGCACTCTCAGCTAATGGCTGATAAGAAGTGACGAGGTCAGGCCCGGGCCCTACTGGGTATAATAATAAGACAAACGATATACTAAAAATGAAGTAACAATGGAGAATTTAACAGCAAGAATTCATAGAGAAACAACAACACACGAGCAATGTGATAACAATAGGGGCGCTCCCGAGATAGCGTCTCGCAGTCCCAAAAGTACATATACGAGGAGATCTCCCGAGGTACCACCTCGTAGTCTCAAAAGTAAATGTATAGGGAGAACTCCTGAGGTAACGCCTCGTAGTTGCAAAAGTAAATTTGCAGGGAGAACTCCCGAGGAACCGCCTCGTAGTCTCAAAAGTAAATATGCAGGGAGAAGTCCCGAGGAACCGCCTCATAGTCTCAAAAGTAAATTTACACGGAGAACTCCCGAGGAACTGCCTCGTAGTCTCAAAAGTAAATATACAGGGAGAACTCCCGAGGAACCGCCTCATAGCCTCAAAATTAAATACACAACTCAAACCGATAAATAAAATAATTAACAGCACAATTTCTATATTCATACTGATAAAGAACAAGGAAAGTAGGAAATCAACTAGGCATGCTTCACAAAGTTCAAATAATTAGTTAAAGCACGTATACATACGATATTAGAATAAACAAGATAGCTACATATATTGGAATAGCTCAATTAAGAATGAAAACAGACTAATACTCATTTAAACGGTATAACTCAAATTAAAGGAAAAACAGATTACTGCTCAGTAAAATAAATCAGGTTTTACAACAAATAGCCCGTGTACGTACTCGTCACCTCACGCACACGACACTCACATATCACAATAGTACCAAATCCTAAGGGGGTTTACCCCACATAACGTTAGTCAAGCCACTTACCTTGAACTAAGGTCAATCAATCGGTAACAATGCCTTTTCCATGAATATCTGACTCCGAATGGACCAAATCTAGCCAAAATCAATTATATACCATAAATACNCCCACACAAGGTTAGTCAAGCCACTTACCTCGAACTAAGGTCAATCAATCGGTAACAATGCCTTTTCCATGAATATCTGACTCCGAATGGACCAAATCTAGCCAAAATCAATTATATACCATAAATACAACTATAAGAAACTAATCTAATTAATGAAATCAAAGCTAAATCAAGAAATTAGAAAATCGCCCCAAAAGGTCTCCCCAGGCCCACGTCTCGAAATCAGGTAATAGTCACAAAATATGAATACCCATTCGCTCACGAGTCCAACCATACAAGAATTACTCGAATCCGACCTCAAATCGCCTTTCAAAACTCAAAAGTTTAGTCTAAGAAGTATCTACCATTTTCCCCCAAATTTCCAACTCAATTCCCTAATTAGAAGATGAAATTAGCAATAGATTCATGAAATATAGTCCAATCCGGGTTAGAATCACTTACCCCAACAATCTCCTTGAAGAAACCCCGAATAATTGCCTCACACCGAGCTCTCAAAGTCCCAAATTGAAAATGGGAATCAAACCCTTGAACTTGATTTTTTCTACCCATCGATCCCGCATATGCAGACCTACTGTCGCACATGCGTCGCCGTACCTGCGGAATTTCCCTCGCAGGTGCGGAAATGACTTAAGGTGACTGGGACCGCTTCTGCGAATAGGTGGTCGCACCTGCGTGTGCACACCTGCAGATAATGGTCCGCTTCTGCACTCATCGATTCGCACATGCGCGTCCGCACCTGCGGTCTCCCCTTCGTAGGTGCGAAAACACCAGAAACCAGAAAATCTTAGGCAACTAGCCTAAGTCAAAATTCAATCTGTTAAGAAGCCGAAAAACACCCGAGAGGCCCCCAGGACCTCAATCAAACATACCAACCAGTCGTAAAACACCATACGAACTTAGTCGAGCCCTCAAAACACGTCAAACAACAATAAAAACATGAATCACCCTCCAATCCGAACTTAATGAACTTAAAACTTCAATTTTCTACAACCGATGCCCAAACCTAAAATTTTGCACACAAGTCAAAATTGACATTACGGAACTAGTCCAACTTCTGGAATCAGAATCCGACCCTGATATCAAAAAGTCCACTTCCGGTCAAAATCTTCAAAAATTTGACTTTCGCCATTTCAAGCTCAAATCAGCTACATACCTCAAATTCACAGTCCAGACACAATCCTAAGTCCAAAATCACCCAACAGAGCTAACAGAACCGACAGAACTCCATTCCAGAGTTGTCTTTACATAGTTCTGACTACGGTCAAAATCCTAAGACTTAAGTGTCACGCCCCAAACCTGAAGGGACGTGGCCGGCACCCGGTACCATACTCGGCCCGAGC
>AWOL01S0069324.1:0-13439 GCA_000715115.1 Nicotiana otophora | reverse complement strand
ATATATAGAGAGAGAGTTATGTGATGATCTACCTATAAAATGAAAGATCTCTGAGTCTAGATTCCAACGCTTCAAACCGTTTGTCATTTGGACCCTCCTACAAGAAGTTATGACTACATTACCAAAGGCTGGCAGAATGCGATTCTGCGGCCAATTCTGCGACCGCAGAACAAGTATGCGATAGTAGAAGTTGTTATGCGACCGCAAAACTGGTCGCAGACCTGTACAGTGAAGCCTATTTCTGGGCATCAATTTTACGGTGCATTGTGCGACTCGCATACCAATTGTACGGTCCATTATGCGACCGCAGACCTAATTACGGAGGATTAATTTTTCTATTTTCATAACCCGACCCCATTTTTATTAATAGGCTTTGGGGCTTATTTTGGGGCAATTATCTGAGGGTTTTAGAGAGGGGTAAGAGCATTTTAGAGAGAGAAGGAGGAAACATAACATTCTAATCACCCAATCTTGAACCAATCTTCAAGAATCAAGGAAGCCAATCACAAGATCTTCATCTAAGAGGTAAGAATCAAACCCCTAGTCTTCAATTTTGAGTTTGGGGTAAAAGATGTATTATTGGGAGTATGATTCTTGGGTGTAAGAGTATTATTTATACATGCTTGTACTAATAAAGTTTGTGGGAAGATTGTTGAACTCAAATAAGTAAAGATTGGGTTGCGGAGTGAAGAAAATCTTATAGAAGAACCTTGTAGTTAATTTTGCACACCTAGTGTTTGCTTAAATGCTCAAATGAGCTGAGACCATGAATATCTTCCTAATTATGGTTCAATTTTGTTATGTCTCAAANAGAGTTATGTGATGATCTACCTATAAAATGAAAGATCTCTGAGTCTAGATTCCAACGCTTCAAACCGTTTGTCATTTGGACCCTCCTACAAGAAGTTATGACTACATTACCAAAGGCTGGCAGAATGCGATTCTGCGGCCAATTCTGCGACCGCAGAACAAGTATGCGATAGTAGAAGTTGTTATGCGACCGCAAAACTGGTCGCAGACCTGTACAGTGAAGCCTATTTCTGGGCATCAATTTTACGGTGCATTGTGCGACTCGCATACCAATTGTACGGTCCATTATGCGACCGCAGACCTAATTACGGAGGATTAATTTTTCTATTTTCATAACCCGACCCCATTTTTATTAATAGGCTTTGGGGCTTATTTTGGGGCAATTATCTGAGGGTTTTAGAGAGGGGTAAGAGCATTTTAGAGAGAGAAGGAGGAAACATAACATTCTAATATCTTGAACCAATCTTCAAGAATCAAGGAAGCCAATCACAAGATCTTCATCTAAGAGGTAAGAATCAAACCCCTAGTCTTCAATTTTGAGTTTGGGGTAAAAGATGTATTATTGGGAGTATGATTCTTGGGTGTAAGAGTATTATTTATACATGCTTGTACTAATAAAGTTTGTGGGAAGATTGTTGAACTCAAATAAGTAAAGATTGGGTTGCGGAGTGAAGAAAATCTTATAGAAGAACCTTGTAGTTAATTTTGCACACCTAGTGTTTGCTTAAATGCTCAAATGAGCTGAGACCATGAATATCTTCCTAATTATGGTTCAATTTTGTTATGTCTCAAAATAGATTGGATTGCTAGAATTTTCGGAACGTTGTAGTAATTTAAGGAAAGCTCAAAGCGAGGTATGTTGGCTAAACTTTCTCTCTTAGAATTGAATTCCATGATGTTCCCGTAAGTTCCAAGTATGGTTGTCTCAAGTTCCTTATTCTATTTTCCGTGTTGTTCCCAATAAATTCGATTGTCCCGAATAAGCAAAGTGATGAGAATTGTGTAATTAAAACTTGTTCTGAATGTTCCTATCACATTATGTTATCCTTTGGGAATGTGTTCAAGAATGATATGTGTATTAAAATACTATGTCTTTGAGTCGTGTTCCAAATGAAGGTTATGATGCCAAATTATGTGAGAAAATCTCAATATTCTTAAGACTCTTAATTGCTCACATGTGAACCTAAAGTCTTGATTGAAAATGTCTTATTGTTGATAATCTATAAAGACGGTTGGAAGTGAAATAAGTGAATTGGGGATATAGAGTATGGCCAACATGCCAAGAATTTAAGTTATAGTTGTGGCTAGTGGTGCCAATGAAATGAGAATATGTGATAAAGATTATGAAATGAGCCTCGACTCAACTGTTTTAAAATGACTTCGAAAATAAAATTGCCTAAAAGCTTTTGTACTCAAGTTATGCCATATGTGGTTGTTTTAACAAATACTATGCTTTGTGAGTATTATCAATGTATTTTGCACTCTTACATATTCGTGAGTGGAAATTGTGTATTGCCANCGTGCCAGGAATAAAGAATCTTGTGAATGGCCAAATGCGCCAAGAAACTATTGTCGTTATGAATGACTAGAAATACTAATGAGAATTTATACAATGTGAAAGATGTTGAGATGAGTAAAACTGTATTTATGTTTCATCTGTGTGCAAATCAAATCAAAAATATTTTTGGGAGAATCATTAGCAAAATCGAGGAAGGGTGGGTCATAAGGCCCACACCTGAAACTACACGTGCCGGTGTAGGGGTGGATTATGATTATTCCNTCGAAAAGAAATCTATTGTGCTTAAATTGTTCATTTCTAATGAACTTAAAGTTGTGATTTCTGGAATATTCTATATGTTGATATTTGATGGTGATCTTTGAAATTGAAAGAAGTAAAAATATGAAATATGAAATACGGCCATCGTGCCAGGAATAAAGAATCTTGTGAATGGCCAAATGCGCCAAGAAAATATTGTCGTTATGAATGACTAGAAATACTAATGAGAATTTATACAATGTGAAAGATGTTGAGGTGAGTAAAACTGTATTTACGTTTCATCTGTGTGCAAATCAAATCAAAAATATTTTTGGGAGAATCATTAGCAAAATCGAGGAAGGGTGGGTCATAAGGCCCACACCTGAAACTACACGTGCCGGTGTAGGGGTGGATTATGATTATTCCCCTTATTTAGGATAAAATTGAAATATTCGAGAAATTGTGATATTATTCCCCTTAATTGGGATGAACTTTATAACAATTGTGGATTGGAAAAGTCAACCCACACGGCATATGTGGGAAGGCGGCCTACTTGATTGGGTGGAGATCGGACGCCATGTTACGCATATGGTGGTACTACTCTTGGTAACAACTTTCTTTCGTATCACATGTCAAACCACATTGTTCGTGGGGAGATGGCCTAGCTGATCGGGCATGATCAGACTCCGTGTTAACAAAGACGGTGGTATATCGGTGCTAATGATCTCCCAACCAAAATTGTATATGAAGTTCATATTTTGAAATTTTTTATGTTTTAACTGGACATTTAGATATTGTTGATTGTGACTTGCTATTTCTATGTGTTGCCTTTTCTTATATGAGCATTCTGTTTTGAAAGAGGACTTTTAGCTATAAATACTAGTGCTATTCGACAGTACTAACGTCGCTTTTGCCGGGGGCGCTGCATTTTTAATGGATGCAGGTGGTTTTACAGCAGGCTTCATTGATTAGTGATAGCAGTACACTCTTTTCAGCTGATTTGGTGAGCCTCACTTCATTTCGGGGTCATGTATCTTTTGTTTCTCATGTACTGTGTTTTGAGGTATAGCCGGGGCCTTGTTGCCGGCATTTCCATATTACTCTTCTATTGTACTTAGAGGCACCGTTAAAAGGTTGTAGGTTGTGGTTGATGTTGGGAATTGAACTAGAAATGTTGGTATTTCGAAATCATATTTTTCATTAATTCTATAAACTCGTAATATTTTAGAAATAATGAATGAAGCTGCTAATGGGAATGAAAACGAAGTTGTTAATAAAATCTTTTCAGTGTTTGATTAATGAAGTACATCTCCTCTTTATTCATTGATGAGTTTGGGTAGAAGAAAATCTAATAGGCTTGCTCGGCCGGGTTCTCTCGGTTGAGTGCCGGTCACGCTCCCCGAGTTTGGGCATGACAAATTTGGTATCAGAGCCTAAGGTTTTAAAGTGTCCTAGGATGTCTCTGAGCCGTGACTAGTAAAGTCCTTCTTATCGGTGTGTTGTCGACCACATCTGTAATGAGGAGGCTACTTGGACATTTAAGAATTTCTCACTTCTTTGTATTCCAAGATCGTTTAATAGAGCCCAAGGTAAGGTGCTAATTTCCTTGCCATGTCTCATTTTCCAGATGAGTAATCCATGAGTTCAGAGCAGCGAGAAGGAAATGAACCCACCATTGAATCTGGGAGAAATTGCACAAGAGTTAGTTGGGAGAATGCGTCGAGCCGTGGAAGGGTTGGAAGAACTTGTTACTAGGGGAAGTGTCATTGTTCCTACCAATGTCACCGCACCACCGGATCATGTGGTGAGAGTACCTGAGAAGCGAAAAAGGGTTGTTGGTACTAATGAGCCGAATTGTTTGGTTTGCAAGAAGCATCACTTGGGGAGATGTTGGATGACTCTTGAAATATGTTATGGTTGTGGAAAGAGGGGGCACAAGAAGAACAAATGCCCTAGGTTGGGTACAACTATCCCGGTCTGCCCGGTCTGTGGGAAGGAACAATTGGCATCGTGTTGTGAGTATGCTCAGCAACGTGTTTGGGGTTTTAGATCTGGGCAATTTAAAAGGCCCACACAGCAAATCGGTACTAGAATTGTTACTCCCACTTTGGAATCTTGGAGGAATGATAAGGGGGATGCATATGATGTATGCAGAAAGGGTAAATACCAGGTCAGTGAGGCAAGTCAATTTAGTGGACCTCATCCCCGTTGTGTGAAATGTGGTAGATGTCATCCGGGAGTATGTCACTATGGTACCAATGTATGCTACAAGTGTGGTATGACGGGTCACTTTCAAATAGATTGTTATATGTCTCGCCAAAGCATGGGCAGGGGTATGGTACAACCAGTAGCTACTACATCCACAACGCCTCCCCCAGCTCGAGGCACTATAACGCGTGTAGGGCTTGGAGCATCTAGGGGTGGTATTCAGAGCTCGGGAGGACCCATCAGGTTTTATGCTATGAGGAGGCGTCAAAAGTTGGAGGCTTCTTCAGATGTGGTTACAGGTATATTTACTATCCAATCTCATGATGTACATGCTTTTTTTGATCCCGGTTCCACGTTGTCATATGTCAAATCCTTAGGTTGCTGTGGAATTTGGGATAGAGCGGAACAACCTTATGAGCTATTTTTTGTATCTTAAGATCATGTACATTGTCCCTACATTATCAATGCATACTAGGAAACTCTATGCCTCATTTATCGAATCAATGATGTCATCACCATGATTAACCATGTCAGCGCCTATGTCCCTTAGCATATAACCTCTTGAAATGTCGTGCTCAGCACATTGATGGATTCTTGAATAATTCTAGCCAATCTCGAACCTCGTTGTTCATATTTATAGTAACCTATGGGGGTTGAAGGTTCAAACATGTCAAAGAAGAAGTGTCATCCAGTGAACAAACATAATGGATAGGAAGTTTTATGGTAATATTAAAGCTAGCACATCTTAGAATAATTGTTAGAGGTCGCCAAAGGTTTAGTTTGGGTGTTTGGCATAGGGATTTAGAGTTGAAGAAAGTGAATGGGTTATTCTAAAGATTTTCTCTATGAATATATTGGGTGAACTGTTAAGGAAGTTAAAGTATGTGTAGTCACATTAGGCCTTATGAAATCTTGAAGGAAATAGGCCAAACTATGAGTATGATGTTTCCCTATTATTGTCCTCCGTGTACCCGGCGTTTCATGTGTCTATGTCTAAGGAGGTAATTGGAAATTCTTTGTATATCGTTCTGATGGAGGTTATTGAAGGTGAATTTAATGGATAGTTAGCTTATGAGAGGTACCTAATTGTCATCCTTGTTAGATAAGACTGGAAGTTGGGAGTGCCTACGTTAATGTGGTATGGCGAAGTCTGTAAGTCGAGAAGGTCACCTTAAAGGGCGAAAGTGTTGTGGAAAGAAAATATTTTCGCTTGATTGCAATTGGCTTTGATTTGAAAGGTACTTTCTAGGTGTTATGATTTAAAAATGTGCAGTTCATGTCGAGATATCATTTTGATAATGCAGTGCTTATAATGTCGAGATTAGTGATGTTGATATACATTGTGATGCTTTGTCGAGTTGTGGATATGTTTGTAGGGTGTTTTGGTGATTCTCTCGCAGGTGGATAGGCCCAAAGTTTTTAAGAATCTGTAAAGATAGCCAAATTTTAAGGGCCATAAGTAAGTTTCAATTTTGGAAAGAAAGTATAAGACCCATGTAGTCATAAGTGCCTATGCATAATGGTTAGAGGTAAAAGGATGGTAACTCTATTATTAGAAGTTAGTTTTAAAACATTCGAGGACGAATGTTCTTAAGTGGGGGAGAATGTAACACCGCAGAAAACTTCGAAATACTTAAGCGCTATTAAGAACATTGATGTGCGCTAATTATATTATTTTGTGTGCAGACAAAGACTATTAATATGATGGATATCAATTGGATATGATAATAAGTGTACGAGGTATATTATAAGTGATGTGGGATCTAAGTAGAGCCCTAAATCCAAGTCAAGTT
The DNA here is from genome assembly GCA_000715115.1 of Nicotiana otophora. NCBI lineage: Eukaryota > Viridiplantae > Streptophyta > Magnoliopsida > Solanales > Solanaceae > Nicotiana > Nicotiana otophora. The sequence goes on along the minus strand of AWOL01S0069324.1, from coordinate 6,872 downwards.
GGAAATTTCAAGATAGACTAAAGTTTCAAATGGGTACGCACAAGATTAAACTTTGAACAAGCATATCTACATATATATAGAAAGTTATATGATGATATAACTATAAAATGAAATAGCTTTGAGTCTAGATTCCAACGCTCCAAACCGTTTGTCATTTGGACACTCCTACAAGAAGTTATGACCAAATTACAAAAGGCTGGCAGAATGTGATTGTGCGGCCAATTCTGCGACCGCAGAACCATTAAGCTATCGCAGAAGTTGTTATGCGACCGCAAAACTGGTCGCAGACCTGTCCAGTGAAGCCCATTTCTGGGCATCCATTTTACGGTGCATTGTGCGACCCGCATACCAATTGTGCGGTCCATTATGCTACCGCATACCTGATTACCGAGGATTATTTTTTCTATTTTCATAACCCGACACCATTTTGATTAATAGGCTTTGGAGCTTATTTTGGGGAAATTATCTGAGGGTTTTAGAGAGATGTAAGAGCATATTAGAGAGATAAGGAGGAAACTTAACATTCTAATCATCCAATCTTGCACCAATCTTCAAGAATCAAGGAAGCTAATCACAAGATCTTCATCTAAGAGGTAAGATTCAAAACCCTAGTCTTCAATTTTGAGTTTGGGGTAAAAGATGGGTGATTGAGAGTATGATTCTTGGGTGTAAGAGTATTATTTATACATGCTTGTACTAATAAAGTTTGTGGGAAGATTGTTGAGCTCAAATAAGTAAAGATTGGGTTGCGGAGTGAAGAAAATCTTGTAGAAGAACCTTGTAGTTAAATTTGCACACCTAGTGTTTGCTTAAATACTCAAATGAGCTGAGACCATGAATATCTTCCTAATTATGGTTCAATTTTGTTATGTCTCAAAATAGATTGGGATTGCTAGAATTTTCGGAACGTTGTAGTAATTTAAGGAAAGCTCAAAGCGAGGTATGTTGTCTAAACTTTCTCTCTTAGAATTGAATTCCATGATGTTCCTGTAAGTTCCAAGTATGGTTGTCTCAAGTTCTTTATTCTATGTTCCGTGTTGTTCCCAATAAATTCGATTGTCCTGAATAAGCAAAGTGATGAGAATTGTATAATCAAAACTTGTTCTGAATGTTCCTATCACATTGTGTTATCCTTTGGGAATGTGTTCAAGAATGATATGTGTATTAAAATACTATGTCTTTGAGTCGTGTTCCGAATGAAGGTTATGATGCCAAATTGTGTGAGAAAATCTCAATATTCTTAAGACTCTTAATTGCTAATATGCATACCTAATGTCTTGATTGAAAATGTCTTATTGTTGATAATCTATAAAGATGGTTGGAAGTGAAATAAGTGAATTGGGGATATAGAGTATGGCCAACGTGCCAAGAATTTAAGTTATAGTTGTAGCTAGTGGTGCCAATGAAATGAGAATATGTGATAAAGATTATGAAATGAGCCTCGACTCAACTGTTTTAAAATGACTTCAAAAATAGAATTTCCTAAAAGCTTTTGTACTCAAGTCATGCCATATGTGGTTGTTTTAACAAATACTATGCTTTGTGAGTATTTTCAATGTATTTTGCACTCTTACATATTCGTGAGTAGAAATTGTGTATTGCCCTTTTTGGAGAAAAGTATTTCAAGAATAAATGGTGTGTTACTTGTTGATGATTTTAACTTGCGCATCAATTGCCAATTATTTTACTTCATTTATCGAAAAGAAATCTATTGTGCTTAAATTGTTCATTTCTAATGAACTTAAAGTTGTGATTTCTGGAATATTCTATATGTTGATATTTGATGGTGATCTTTGAAATTGAAAGAGGTAAAAATGTGGAATATGAAATACGGCCACCGTGCCAGGAATAAAGAATCTTGTGAATGGCCAAATGCGCCAAGAAAATATTGTCGTTGTGAATGACTAGAAATACTAATGAGAATTTATACAATGTGAAAGATGTTGAGGTGAATACAATTGTATTTATGTTACATCTCTGTGAAAATCAAATCAAAAATATTTTTGGGAGCATCATTAGCAAAATCGAGGAAGGGTGGGTCATAAGGCCCACACCTGAAACTACACGTGCCGGTGTAGGGGTGGATTGTGATTATTCCCTTTATTTAGGATAAAATTGAAATATTAGAGAAATTATGATATTATTCCCCTTTATTGGGATGAAACTGGTAACAATTGTGGATTGAAAAAGTCAACCTACACGGCATATGTGGGAAGGCGGCCTAGCTGATCGGGTGGAGATCGGACGCCATGTTGCGCACATGGTGGTACTACTCTTGGTAACAACTTTCTTTCGCATCACATGTCAAACCACATTGTTCGTGGGGAGATGGCCTAGACGATCGGTCATGATCGGACTATGTGCTAACAAAGACGGTTGTATACCAGTGCTAATTATCTCCCAACCAAAATTATATATGAAGTTCGTATTTTGAAAATTATTATGTTTTAACTGGACATTTGGATATTGTTGATTGTGACTTGTTGTTTCTATGTGTTACCTTTTCTTATATGGGCATTCTGTTTTGAAAGATGATGTTTAGCTATAAATACTAGTGCTATTCGACAGTACTAACGTTCCTTTTGTCGGGGGAGCTGCATCTTTAATGGATGCAGGTGGTTCTACAGGAGGCTTCATTGATTAGTGATAGCAGTACACTCTTTTCAACTGATTTGGTGAGCCCCACTTCATTTCGGGGGTCATGTATCCTTTGTTTCTCACGTACTGCGTTTTGAGGTATAGCCGGGGTCTTGTTGCCGGCATTTCCATATTACTCTTCTATTGTACTTAGAGGCTCCGTAGACAGGTTGTGGGTTGTGGTTGATGTTGGGAATTGAACTAGAAATGTTTGTATTTCGAGATCATGCTTTTCATTAATTCTATAAACTCGTAATATTTTGAAAATTATGAATGAAGTTGTTAATGGGAATGAAAAGGAAGTTGTTAATAAAATCTTTTCAGCGTTTGATTAATGGAGTACATATCTTCTTTATTCATGGATAAGTTTGTGTAGAAGGAAATCTAACAGGCTTACTCGGCCGGGTTCTCTCGGTTGAGCGCCAGTCGCGCTCCCCAAGTTTGGGGCATGACAGAAGCGCAGCCAGTTGCAGCAGCTATACCCGAGCCCAGACTAGCTGCGCCGTAGAAGCTATTGGACAAGTGGACGAGGCTACACCCTCCTGCCTTTAGAGGTGAGCGACATGAGGACCGTCAGGACTTTAGTGATCGTTGCATGGACAGACTGCACAACATGAGGATATTGGAGTCCTACGGGGTGGACTTTACCACCTTTCAGTTGGAGGGCAGGGTCCGTACATAGTGGTAGTCCTATCTTCTCGGCAGACCATCAGGTTCTCCTCCCATGACTTGGGACCAGTTCACACACATATTCCTAGACAGATATATTCCACCCTCTCAGAGGGAAAAGTTGCGAATTCAGTTCGAGCAGCTCCAACAAGGCCAGATGTCGGTGACCGACTATAAGGCGAGCTTCTCTGAGTTTTCTCGCCATGCACTTATGATACTTCCTACTAATGTAGAGAGGGTGATAAGGTTCATTGCGGGTTTGCACTCTAGTATCCATGTCACTATGGCCTGAGAGGTTGAGATGGGGACTTCGTACGAGCTGGTTGTGGAGATTGCTCGAAGGATTAAGGGTATTCGTCAACGGAGCCGAGAGCAGGTGATGAGGGATAAGAGGTTTCGATACTCTGGAGGGTTCAGCGGTGCTCCAGCTGGGGGTAGAGGTCAGTTTGTGAGGGGTAAGTCGATCAGACCCACATATCCAGCATCGCCGCTTCCTCGGGGTGCTCCAGCGCAGCCTTATTTCAATGCCATTACAGAGAGCTCCTACCGTCCACCAGCTATTCAGGGTTCCTCCAGTGGGCCTTCAGGCCATCAAGGTCAGACATCAGGTCAGCAGTCCACCATACCAAGAGGTGGTTTGGAGTGCGGTGATCTTGGTCATGTGGGGAGGTTATGCCCCAGGCTTCGGGGCAAGGCAGTTGTAACACCCCGAAAAATTTCGAAGTGTTTTAAGACCTTTAAGAAGATTGACGGGTGCTAATTATATTAATTCGGGTATGAACAAGACTATAATTTGAATAATATCAATTGATCATGATAATAAATGTATGATGTGCATTAAGAATGGTTTATGGTCTAAGAAGAGCCCTAAGGCTAAGTCAAGTTGAAAACTATATGATGGGATAAAGTTTCAATTGAGTTCGCACAAGACCTAACTGCAAACGAGCATAACTCTCACGGTATGAAGAGTTATATAGTGTATAACTTATAAAATTAAATCCCTTTGAGTCTAGTTTCCAAAGCATCACACCGTTTGTCATTTGGATTTGTATACAGAAAGTTATGCCCATTTTACTGGACATGTATCATATGCGCGCCCAGATGCGCGACTGCGCATATTTGAGAGTTTCTGCCTCAGGTGCGCGGCCAGATTTGCGGCCACTTGCCCAGGTGCGCGGCCGTGCACGTAGGAGCCTATTAAATAACCCTAAGGATGGTTAGAGAGAGGTACTAAGTCATTTCTTCAAGACTAGGGCTTTCTCTCCACCACCCATCCGGCCAAGGCTTCCAATACACACTTAAGGTGAGCTTTTAAGTGTGTTTTTAGGATGATTTCACTTCTCAATCACTAGTTAAAACAAGGTTTTGTATTGGATTTCATAGGATTTCTTCAAAATCTGAAAGACACCCCAAAAGTTGACTTTCACGATTTGGTCTACAAGAGGTAATCTTTCACCCTTAAACCTACATGCATGGATTGTTAGTGAATAAATGAGCAAGGAATACATACTAGCACTTATGAGATGGTGATTGGAAGCCATAAATACTTAAACTAGATTATTGGGTGTGGTAGAGATTTTGTAATGAGTTAATTAGTAAAATTTGGTAGATGTGAGTTCATTGATAATTATAATGGTGCTAAGAAGGTAGTTAGTGGATAAAGGATGTTGTAGTATCTCTTGTTGGTGGTAAGGAGGTATTGTTGGAGGAAGAAACACCATTACTAGAGGTAGTTGAATGCTATGCACTCTAGGTGTTTGATAAAATGCCAAAATGACCAAAACCCTGAAAATATTTACTAATATTGGTCCAATTGAATTATGTTGATGTAAATTGAAGTTGTAAGAGTTATTGGTGGTTTTAATATCGCTAAAGAGCTCCATCAAGGTATGTTGGCTAAACTCTTCTCTTAGAATTGAATCCCACGATATTCATGTAAATTATGTAAGTCGTGAGAGGTTCATTATAAAATTAGCTATTCCGAGTAAGATTGGGTTGAAAGATATATGTTCAACAAGTATCCCAAATGCTTTATTTATGTTAGGTTATCAATTGAGGATGTTTTACAATATGGGTTGTGCATTAAGAATGTTCGACTTCAAGTCAAGTTCAAACGAAGTCTATTATGTCAAATTTTGTGTAGCATCTTTATGTGCCATAGATCCTTAATTGCTCACATATGTACTACATACCTTGATTTGAAATGTTATTGTTGTTGTTGATGATGTTGATGTTAGAAAGTGAATATGTGAGCATGAAATACTAAATACGGCCAACGTGCCAAGAATGATTATATAATTATGGCCATTAGTGCCAATAATTTTGTAAAGATGTGAAAGAAGTATGAAATGCGACGATTGATATAAAAAGGCTGATGTCTCGAATAAGATAGCCTAGTCGATCGGGTCGTGATCGGACACCATGCCGCACACATGGTGGTGATTGTGCTGGAAAATGCAATTGAAATAGTGATTGTGGTCGATGTTCCTAATGGATAGCCTAGCCGATCGGGTTATGATCAGACTCCGTGTTATAGACAGTGGTATTGATATCAGGAGTAATTGTGGTTGATGTCTCTAATGAGATAGCCTAGCCGATTGGGTCGTGATCGGACTCCGTGCTGAGAGTACGGTGGTACTAGTATTGTGAATAATGGTATTGTAGACAATGGTATATCGGTGCTAAAGATCTTCCAATGTGAGATATGGAAATTAATTGAAACATTGTCTTGATCCTAAATTGAGGTTTGATGTTTATTAAGGATTCCATTAATGTTATGATAATCGTATTTGTATTATTTGTCATTCTATTGATAGGGTGTTTATTTATACATACTAGTGCTATTCGACAGTACTAACGTCCCTTTTGCCGGGGGCGCTGCATCTTTAAATGGATGCAAATGGTTTCACAGCAGGAGATATTGATCAGTGATAGCAGTACACCTTCTTCCCAGCTGACTTGGTGAGACACACTTCATCCCGGGGTCATGTATATTTTGTACTTTGTGTATTCTGTTTGAGGTATAGTCGCGGCCTTGTTGCCGACATTATTATTGTACTCTTCTTTATCTATAGAGGCTCCATAGATATAGTGTGGGTTGTATAATGGTGCTGGGAAGTCAAACTCGTTGTGTTGTGCTTGAATTACTATTTCCAATTCAGATTATGAAAATTGTGTGTGGAATTGAGACTTTAAAATGAAGTAGATAATGGTAAGAAATTGGTATTGCAGACATGATCACTTTATTGTTTGATTAACAAAAATATACATATTCTCTTTATTCATGAATGAGTTTGGGTAGAAGGAAATCTAATAGGCTTTCTCGGCCGGGTTCACTCGGTTGAGCGTCGGTCGCGCCCCTCGGTTTCGGGACCTAACAAACTTGGTATGAGAGCCTAAGGTTTTAAAGTGTCATAGGATGTCTCGGAGCCGTGTCTAGTAAAGTCCTTATTATCGCTGTGTTGTCGACCACATCTATAATTAGGATACTACATGGACATTTCGGTATAATACCCTTCTTTCATGTTCTTGATCGTGCGATAAAGCTGGTTGTAAGATTGTTCCTC
>AWOL01S0069317.1:0-19026 GCA_000715115.1 Nicotiana otophora | reverse complement strand
CCATCCCGTGTCCCGTTTAACATGGGGCCATCCCGTTTAAAATTAAGTGGGACGGGACGGGACACGGGACGGGACCGAGACGGGACGGGACGTCCCGTCCCGTTGGACAGCCATATGCAGTTGTACTACTTATGATTTTGTTCCTTAATTACTAGTTTCACCTTTACCTGCTTAATTAGAATCAGTTGCTTCATGATCCACTCTTTCTATTTACTTGATTCATATGTGCCTTAATTGGAATTCTTATTTCTTCCATTTCCATGTCATCTTTTCCCTAACTGTCTATCTTTATTTGAAGTTGTAGTTGTCCCTTTTTGTAAATGTTCACCCTTAATTGAGGCTATGGTGATTTTCTCGCTGCCCACTTTTATTTGAATTGGTTGTATCTCTTCCGTAAGTTTCCTATCTTAAAAGAAGCTTAGATATACCATGCCTTAGTGGACTTGCCCTTATTCGTAATTATTTGACTCGTATTAGTTTCTTGTTGTTGAACAGTACATTGTGGGACCATGGTTACATATTGTTTCCTTCCCTGTTGATTTGTTCTTATTACGCCTTGTATTTTCTATTATGGTTATTCCTTGTGAACTAGTTCTACCGTTTCTTGTGATCGAAGGTTCTTGAGTTGATTTACTTGCCGTACTTTGTATTATTGTTATTGTTGTTGTGGTACCTGTTGTGGTGATGCACGAGGTTTCTGCCATGCACTTGTTGATATGGAGTTGCACGAGGTTTCTGCCGTGTTGTTGTTATTATTGATTTTTGCACATGCGGCATGACAAGGCAGGATATATATATATATATGGGTTGTGCATGTGGCGAGACATGGTGGGAACAAGATTATTCACGTGTGGCGAGACAAGGCGGGCGTTCACTTTATTATTGCACGCGTGGCGAGACAAGGTGGGCTATGTCAGGTATTGATTTGTGATGATTTATGATGGCCTGGGGGCATTCTTGTTGTTGATATTCTTGTAGTGGTACACTTACCCGTGTGAGCTTTATCTTGTGAAAGTTGTGAGAAAACATTCTACATGATGTCCGTTCTTTTCCTTATGCTCACTAGCTGGTATGAACTATGTTAGGACACTTGCACAAGCATACACGTAGTTAAGAACTCTTATTTGATAAGAGGTTTTCTTGATATTGTTGAGTATAGATGCACACCCTTGCTTACTTGCCTTCTATGTGAGAATGGCTCTATTTGGCACGCGAGTCGTCAGTGTGGTTATGAGGTATAATGAGGGCACAAGATGCCAAGTGTTAGGGTTCAGGGATTGAGACCCGTGAGTTGTGATTTGTTCGAGGTTCGGTACCTCATGGAGTTTTCTGACTAAAATCTTATGTGAAGGCGGTCGTTGTTGCTGAGTTATTATTTGTCCTTGCTGTATTTGTGATTTTGGATTTAGGTTGTGTTTACGTTCACCCTTCTGTGTCATTATTATGGTATTCCGCTAATAGTGGTTGTTGTCCTTTCCTATTGCAATTACTATATTGTTAGTCACATCGCATAGTCTTTATGTAGATATTATACTTTGTTGTTTCTATACTTATACTTTGTTCAGGTTATTTAGTCCAATAGGTGTCTTGACTATTCTTCGTCACTACTACACTGAGCTTAGTCTTGATACTTGATGGTACCGCTGTTGTGTACTCATACTACACTTCTACACATTTTTGTGCAGATTCAGGTATTGCAAAGTCAATTGATCATTAGCTAGCAATGCGGATTGTTGTTGTGGAGACTCAAGGTAAACCTGATGCTGTGTTCGCATGCTTCGGAGTCACCTTCCTATTTTGTATTCATACTGTTTTTACCTATTTCCAAACAGTTGTATTTAGAAGTTGTAGCAAACTCTGTAGAGCTTATGACTTCTACTACCGGTTTTGGGAATTGTAAATTTTATAGAGAAATCCATTTCAAAAGTTGTTAGATGTTATTTATTATTGTTGTTATTCAGTAAATGTTAGTCTTACCTAGTCTCTAAGACTAGGTGCCATCACGATACCCAACGGAGGGAAAATTAGGTCGTGACATATGCGTGCAACGAATCATGTAATCCTAACAACCTGTCATAGTATAAGAGAGAAACACATAACATACACTAAGGCACAAATAACATTCTTTCAGCCAGATGATATACCTGTGGTAATAGTTGCGCATAAGCAAGCAAATCCGATCTGATACAGAATACACATTCTCATCAGGCTCATAATTACTCCCCAAACCAAATTCCGATCATTCCCATATAGGTAAATAACCTTCCAAAAGTCCATAGCAACCTTACCATAACACACACCATCAATCACCCAATCCTCAATATTTCTTCACAATTTGTAATCAAAGAATAGTCTGTCAACGAGAACATCCAGTCTCTTAATCTCATGTATACCAAAATTTTCATATATGATCTAAACACCGCTACTCAAATGGCTGATATGTCACTCATAATCCATCATCTTACAGAAAAATACCCACAAGTCAAAACACAATGCACCTGCTAACAGGCGAACCCTCCTCCGGTGATAACAAATAGTGCCAACATAATCTTAAACACCCGAAATCGTCCGAGTCATCAAGAACTCATATCCTTCCCTCCGAAATTAAACTGCAACATTTTACATGCAACCTTTCAACCCCACACGGCGGATCACCTCTAAAATGCTAACTCGTGACACTACGAAAATTTCATAATCAACTCTGCACCATCAACAAATTGAACATCTAATCAACCGTGAACCTTTCATTTATCTCAATCTAGGAGAACATCACCACACACAATAAAGATTGTATAAAAGTAGCAAACACGAACTATGGTTGTGGTCATAACCATGATGAATTCTTCTGAACTCATTGACACATAATCAAGTCATCAGAACCGATCACCTCTAACTCAACCGAGTCACACAGACTGCCAACCCGAAAGTAACTCAATCTGATATTCTCTCTCTGAAGGTACCTTCTGCTAACCCGAAGTCGTTTCTTGCATCTCTCCAATATTGCCATGTAGATTCATTCTTGAAATAGAACTATCGCAGACCCAATCACCATTCGCTATCGATCTCAACCCTACTCGTACACAAATTCAGAAGTCCTTAAATGCTACATAAGACCCGATACTCGTTAGAATCTTCTCGATAGCCGCTCATCTTACTATGATCTTCAATACATAGCTAATACGCATCGAGCAACCCGCGCTTCACCAGCACATGATTATTCGAAGAAACAACCAAGCAATCCCTTGGCCCAGAAACTGATACAATGTATGATCCTACAATTTGATCGTCATAAGAAAACTCCCCCACTTAGCCCGAAGCCATAGAACACATCACCGGCAATCTAAAGTACCCAGGGGTGATACTATTCTTCCATAACCGTACTTCATAGTATCCCAATGCGATTCACCTTACGTAATTTTTGGAACATCGAGCGAGACATCGCATTGTCTCAAACTCTTCTTTACTCTTTTAATTTAGACCTCTCGATACGTAGAACCCATAGGCTGGAAAAAATGCCACTAACGATGCCGCTATTATTCTTGGATACTGAATCCCTCCATTTCTAGCCTTCCATCCGAAGTCTGCACTATTCACAACCTTTTGCATTTGAGTATCTCGTACGTTGTTCACCTTTACCTTAGTTGCCTTACAAATCTTACATTACATCTTCTACCTCTTTCATGACGTCCCATCCACATAGGTATGATTTACATCCACAACTTGAAGCTCTATTACAATACTCGCACCTCCTCAAACAATCCGGTGAGAGCTTCATACTGACTTCTTATGAGGTTCGTACCCTTCTAACTGGCTTTATCGTGGGGTCATTATAGAATATGGTACTCTCTTTTACCTCTAATATTAAGAGTGATTATGCAATGTTCTTAATACGATTTCTATAACTGTCTGGGGCCAATAATCAGACTCATGATTCACTTGGTTGATGTAACTCTTTAGTTTCCTCTTCCTTCTGATCAGGCTTTATGTAGGCTTAAGCTATCTTAAGATCTGTGGCCCATGGAATTTAGTTATTACTTTAGCCTTTCATGGATGCTATGGAAAATCATGATACAATCTTATAATGATTTCAATCCTTTGTCTATGACGTGGACCCAAATCCTTTTTTTAACTCATACCGGAGTCTTTTACGGCTGATCATTAATCGAATAACTTCTTTCGTTCTATTTGAACTTTCTTCAAATGTAAGCAATGGCTTTTCCTGGTCTTTTTGCCCCCTTGTTGCATGCATACTTAGCTTATCTGAGTTCTCACGCATGCCAAAATGTTTTTTGTACAATTCATATGGTCTCGAATATTACTTTTGGTTTTACTCCCACCAAGGCTAGGCCTATTCAGATGAATCGTGAACTCATGGAAGTTTGTAAAAATGAAATAAACGATCTCCTTAAAAAGAATATTATTAGGCCTTCTAAATCACCTTGGAGCTGTGCAGCTTTTTATGTTAACAAAAGCGCAGAAAAGGAAAGAGGAGCTCCCAGATTTGTTATTAATTATAAACCATTAAATAAGATTTTACAATGGATTAGCTACCCGATACCTAATAAAAGAGACTTATTAAAAAGAACTTATAAGGCTAATATCTACAGCAAATTTGATATGATGTCAGGATTTTGGCAAATTCAAATTAGCGAAAATGATAAATACAAAACTGCTTTCAATGTCCCCTTTAGACAATATGAATGGAACGTTATGCCTTTTGGGTTAAAAAACGCCCCATCAGAATTTCAAAACATTATGAATAACATATTTAATCCATACAGTAATATGTCAATTGTTTACATTGATGATTTGTTAATATTTTCTGAGGATATAGACTCTCACTTTAAACATTTAAATACGTTCTTTAAAGTTATAAAACATAATGGATTAGTGGTAAGTGCTAAGAAGATTAAGTTGTTCCAAACAACTATTAGATTCTTAGGACACGATCTATACCAAGGCACTTATTAACCAATCTGTAGAGCCATTGAGTTCTCTTCTAAATTTCCTGATGAAATCTTAGAAAAAACACAATTACAAAGGTTCTTAGGAAGCCTTAATTATGTAGCAGACTTCATTCCTGATATTAGGAAAATATGTGAACCACAATACAGATGTCTCAGAAAGAATCCAGTCCCATGGAATCAAGAACAAACTGACACTGTCAAAAGAGTCAAATCTATTGTTCAAAAACTTCCTTGTCTAGGAATTCCTAATCCTGAGGCATTCATGATAGTTGAAACTGACGCTTCTGATGAAGGGTATGGTGGTATTCTCAAACAAAGGGTCTCTTCAATCTCTCTAGAACAATTAGTTCATTTCACTTCAGGAATTTGGAATTCAGCTCAGAAGAATTACAGTACAGTCAAAAAAGAGATTTTGTCTATAGTACTATGTATTACAAACATTCAAGACGATTTAATAAATAAAGAATTTTTATTAAGAGTTGACTGTAAATCAGCTAAAGAGATTTTACAAAAAGATGTTAAAAACCTCATTTCAAAACAGATTTTTGCCAGGTGGCAAGAACTAGTATGTAGTTTTGATTTTCAAATTGAGTTTATTAAAGGTGAGGAAAATTCTTTACCCGACTTTATAACCAGAGAATTCCTACAGGGAAAAAATGAGACCGAACCAGAAGGGTCCCTTCAAGGCCTCACCAAAGAGAGAAAATAGGTATTCTACACTAGCAGATTACTACCCCCCTTTAACCGTGAGACCACCTCTAAATATAATGATAACCCCTCCGAGAGTTCCCACTACAAATAAACCAGCTATAATGAAAGTCCTTGGTACTATTCCAAAAATAGAAGGACCATTCCAACAAGCTTCCTTGAAAGCTTCAACAAGCTAAACTGGTAAGACACTCACCAGTTCAGATTATGAAATGAAGACCCCAGAGTCATTTCGCACAGGCAGTCAAGCCAGAGACACCATCCAAAATGGAAGGTAAAAAACCAGTTTCTCAGGAGAAAGAGACATTTGAAATAATTTCCAAACCACCAATCAAAGTGATAACATTGGACAAAGGTTACGAAAACTTTGATAAACAAGATCTAATCAGACCATGTTACACAAACAGAAACTATGTTGAAACAAGTGATCCCCTAAAATCAAGGAGGTATTATGAATTTATTCTTACAGATACAGGATCAGTCAGTTTTGAGCATACCCTCCGAGATGACAAAGACCCTGACAGTATTAGGTATTCTAGATTTACCATTCATAAAATTATTAGCCCTTTTGAATGGGTAATGGATCATTTGCACACCCCGATTGTGCTTTCTGTACAATTCAGACCCCAAACATATAATTTCAAGGATTACATGGACGCCTGGTATAACTTTATTTACCTACGCCCGGGTTCACATACATGGTTCGTAAAATATAACGAACAAGCAGCTAAGTCAGTCATACCAACAAGGTTCTATGACTGGTGGAAATCATTTGGAGGAACAAAGCAATCAATGTCTCGAAGCTTCCATATTCATTATGAGAGATTCCAGAAAGAACACGAAATCTCTACTCTACCAGACCACATTAAAATTTGCAAATACTACTTTGCAAAAAGAATTTCTTTTGTTATTAGCTGGACGTTCGAAATTGAACAGATCGAACGTATTCAATATTTAGTTAAAGTACCAAAGATCAAAGGATGGGTCCCTGAATCACGAGAAAGCAAGAAACCCAAACCAGCAAGCAAAAGTGGATCTACTAGTTCACAAGCAGAATTAAAAATGAGACTCTTAGAAGTTCTAGCAAACATTGAGACAAAAAGTCCAGTAGATATACAGGCTATGTTAGACACAGTATCAGCATCTTCTTCAACAGAAAACCAAGATAATGGGGACATGGAAGACCCACATGGTATAGCCCAGGCCTACCGTGCCTATGCAGAAGAAGAATAATATCTGAAGACAATAATTCTCCAGACAAAAGACAAATGACTCTTCGAAAAAGGAGAAGTCACCTGACATCGACAACCACAAGAAGACAGAAACAGTATCTGCCTCTTTAAAAAAGCAGACGACCTTTCAAAATAGAAACAGACAACAAACAAGGATCGTCCATTTAGACGGTTGAGATTAACTCAACAAAAATTTGAAGTCTATATAAGACTTCCACAATTGTAATAGACGGCATCCGAAAATTTTCCAAGATTTTCCTTATCTTTTCTCTCCCCTATATAAACATGTTCTCTTATGTTTGAATAAAAGCTTTTACCAAGTAAGTGTTTGTGTCTTTACTATTTTAATTCTGCATATATTTTATCGATTTTTAGATAAAACTTAAGATCCTCTTAATGGTATCAAAGCCATGTTGAGCATGATAGGCTAAACCTCTTATACTGTCTTTAGGGTTATTTGAAATCTTGTTATCATGTTCATGTTATAATTCTTAGATACTTCTATACTGTTCATTTCTTTATAGGTTTACTGTTCATCTTCTTTAAAAGCTTCAGATTTTATCCTCAAAGTGTTCTATGTTCATAGTGTGAGGGATCCTTGTAGGATGTCGATTAAACCTTATTAAACTGCCGTCAGTTGCCGTCGTCCATAGGCTAGGGAGTGCCGCGAGAGACATGACACAACAGGACACAGTTAACACGTTTAATCCCCACCCCCCAAGATAACTTAGAACTAAGTTCACTTCATCGGTAAGCTGTAGGGAAGAAGAAGATAAATAATAGACACTATACAGTTAAGAACATCATAGAATTATTAAGACTATTATTACATGATTTTGATAACAGAGATAATAGACTTATACCTTAAAGATAGTATATCTCTCAAATACTGATAAAATTTTGAAAAGTTTTTTAAGATGAAAAATCATCCTACTTTTAATAGAATAAGATTAATAAATTGAGGCAGATGGAAAATCCTAAAAGGATTAAGAAAAATTAATAAGAAAATTTTCCGTGCTGATTAAATTTTCTATTAAAAGTCATCAGCTTGGATTACTGTTAATTGATCAACTGTTTCAGCAGTTGGGCTTCTTTGAGTAGTAACAAAGGGCTTATTTTGATAAATAACTTTGGGAACAGTTCTTTTAAAGTCTACTCCCTTAAGTTTTGTATTAATTTCTTCAATTGTAATCAGCACGGAAAATTTTCTTATTAAGTTTTCTTAATCCTTTTAGGATTTTCCATCTGCCTCGATTTAAAAAACTTTTCAAAATTTTATCAGTATTTGAGAGATATAATATCTTTAAGGTGTAAGTCTATTATCTCTGTTATCAAAATCATGTAATAATAGTCTTAATAATTCTATAATGTTCTTAACTGTATAGTGTCTACTATTTATCTTCTTCTTTCCTACAGCTTACCGATGAAGTGAACTTAGTTCTAAGTTATCTTGGGGGTTGGGGATTAAACGTGTTAACTGTGTCCTGTTGTGTCCTGTCTCTCGCGGCACTCCCTAGCCTATGGACGACGGCAACTGACGGCAGTTTAATAAGGTTTAATCGACATCCTACAAGGATCCCTCGCACTATGAATATAGAACACTCAGAGGATAAATTCTGAAGCTTTTAAAGAAGATGAACAATAAACCTATACAGAAATAAACAATATAGAAGTATCTAAGAATTATAACATGAACATGATAACAAGATTTCAACTAACCCTAAAGACACTATAAGAGGTTTAGCCTATCATGCTCAACATGGCTCGGATACCATTAAGAGGATTAAGAGGATCTTAAGTTTTATATAAAAAAGATAAAATATATGCAGAATTAAAATAGTAAAGTGGCCCGTAGGTTTAGTAGTAAAGTGAATGATTCGAACTCGATGTAACATAGCCCGTAGGTATAATGGTCGAGTGAGTGCTTGCTCGAACTCAAAGTAAAAGTAGCCCGTAGGCTTAGTAGTCAAGTGAATGATTCGAACTCGATGTAATGTAGCCCGTAGGCGTAATGGTCGAGTGAGTGCTTGCTCGAACTCGAATTAAAAGTAGCTCGTAGGCTTAGTAGTCGATTGAATGATTTGAACTCGATGTGGTGTAGCCCGTAGGCATAATGGTCGAGTGAGTGCTTTGCTCGAACTCAAACTACAACTAGCCCGTAGGCTTAGTTGTAGAGTGAATGATTCGAACTCGATGTAATGTAGCCCGTAAGCATAATGGTCGAGTGAGTGCTTGCTCGAACTCAAACTAAAAGTAGCTCGTAGGCTTAGTAGTCGAGTGAATGATTTGAACTCGATGTAATGTAGCCCGTAAGCGTAATGGTCGAGTGAGTGCTTGCTCGAACTCAAACTAAAAGTAGCTCGTAGGCTTAGTAGTCGAGTGAATGATTTGAACTCGATGTAATGTAGCCCGTAAGCGTAATGGTCGAGTGAGTGCTTGCTCGAACTCAAACTAAAAGTAGCTCGTAGGCTTAGTAGTCGAGTGAATGATTTGAACTCGATGTAATGTAGCCCGTAAGCGTAATGGTCGAGTGAGTGCTTGCTCGAACTCGAACTAAAGGTAGCCCGTAGGCTTAGAATTCGATTGAATGATTCGAACTCGATGTGGTGTAGCCCGTAGGCATAATGGTCGAGTGAGTGCTTTGCCCGAACTCAAACTAAAAGTATCCCGTACCCTTAGTAGTCGAGTGAATGATTCATACTCGATGTAGTGTAGCCCATAGGTGTAACGGTCGATTGAGTGCTTGCTCAGATTCGAACTAAAAGTAGCATGTAGGCTTATTAGTCGATTGAATGATTCGAACTCGATGAGGTGTAGCCCGTAGGCATAATGGTCGAGTGAGTGCTTTTCTCGAACTCAAACTAAAAGTAGCCCGTACGCTTAGTTGTCTGTGAATGATTCAAACTCGATGTAATGTATCCCGTAAGCATAATGGTCAAGTGAGTGCTTGCTCGAACTCAAACTAAAAGTATCCCGTAGGCTTAGTAGTCGAGTGAATGATTCGAACTCGATGTATTGTAGCCCGTAGGCGTAATGGTCGAGTGAGTGCTTGCTCGAACTCAAAGTTAAAGTAGCCCATAGGCTTAGTAGTTGAGTGAATGATTCGAACTCGATGTAATGTAGCCTGTAAGCATAATGGTCGAGTGAGAGCTTGCTCAAACTCGAACTAAAGGTAGCCCATAGGCTTAGTAGTCGAGTGACTAATTCGAACTCAATGTAATGTAGCCCGTAAGCGTAATAGTTGGGTGAGTGCTTGCTCGAACTTGAACTAAAAGTAGCCTGTAGGCTTAGTAGTCAAGTGAATGATTCGAGCTCGTTGTGATGTAGCCTGTAGGCATAATAGTCGAGTGAGTTCTTGCTTGAACTTGAACTAAAAGTAGCTCGTGGGCTTAATAGTCGAGTGAATGTTTCAAACACGATGTAATGTAGCCCGTAGGCGTAATAGTCGAGTGAATGCTTGCTCGAACTCGAACTAAATGTAGCCCGTAGGCTTAGTAGTCGAGTGAATGATTCGAAATCGATGTAATGTATCCCGTAAGCATAATGGTCGAGTGAGTGCTTGCTCGAACTCGAACTAAACGTGGCCCGTAGGCTTAGTAGTCGAGTAAATGATTCGAACTCGATGTAATGTAGCCCGTAAGCGTAATGGTCGAGTGAGTGCTTGCTCGAACTCGAGCTAAAAGTAGCCTGTGGGCTTAATAGTCGAGTGAATGTTTCAAACTCGATGTAATGTAGCCCGTAAGTGTAATGGTCGAGTGAGTGCTTGCTCGAACTTGAAGTAAAAGTAGCCTGTAGGCTTAGTAGTCGAGTGAATGATTCGAGCTCGTTGTAATGTAGCCCGTAGGCATAATGGTCAAGTGAGTGCTTGCTCGAACTCGAGCTAAAAGTAGCCTGTGGGCTTAATAGTCGAGTGAATGTTTCAAACTCGATGTAATGTAGCCCGTAGGCATAATGGTCGAGTGAGTGCTTGCTCGAACTCGAGCTAAAAGTAGCCTGTGGGCTTAATAGTCGAGTGAATGTTTCAAACTCGATGTAATGTAGCCCGTAGGCATAATGGTCGAGTGAGTGCTTGCTCGAACTCGAACTAAAAGTAGCCCGTAGGCTTAGTAGTCGATTGAATGATTCGAACTCGATGTGGTGTAGCACGTAGGCAAAATGGTCAAGTGAGTGCTTTTCTCAAACTCAAACTAAAAGTAGCCTGTAGGCTTAGTTGTCGAGTGAATGATTCGAACTCGATATAATGTAGCCCGTAAGCGTAATGGTCGAGTGAGTGCTTGCCCGAACTCGAACTAAAAGTAGCCCATAGGCTTAGTAGTCGAGTGAATGATTCGAGCTCGTTGTAATGTAACCTGTAGGCACAATGGTCGAGTAAGTGCTTGCTCAAACTCAAACTAAAAGTATCCCGTAGGCTTAGTAGTCGATTGAATGATTCGAACTCGATGTGGTGTAGCCCGTAGGCATAATGGTCGAGTGAGTGTTTTGCTAGAACTCAAACTACAAGTAGCCCGTTGGCTTAGTTGTCGACTGAATGATTCCAACTCGATGTAATGTAGCCCGTAAGCGTAATGGTCAAGTGAGTGCTTGCTCGAACTCAAACTAAAAGTAGCCCGTAGGCTCAGTAGTCGAGTGAATGATTCGAACTTGATGTAATGTAGCCCGTAGTGTAACGATCGAGTGAGTGCTTGCTCAGACTCGAACTAAACATTGCCCGTAGGCTCAGTAGTCGAGTGAATGATTTGAACTCGATTCTGTGTAGCCCGTAGGTGTACTGGTTGAGTGAGTGCTTTTCTCGAACTCAAACTAAAAGTAGCCCGTAGGCTTAGTAGTCGAGTGAATGATTCGAACTCGATGTAGTGTAGCCCGTAGGCATAACGGTCATGTGAGTGCTTGCTCGAACTCAAACTAAAAGTAGCCTGTAGGCTTAGTAGTCGAGTGAATGATTCCAACTCGATGTAATGTATCCCGTAAGCGTAATGGTCAAGTGAGTGCTTGCCCGAACTCGAACTAAAGGTAACCCGTAGGCTTAGTAGTCGATTGAATGATTCGAACTCGATATAGTTTAGCCCCTAGGCGTAACGGTCGCGTAAGTGTTTGCTCGGACTCGAACTAAAAGTAGCCCGTAGGCTTAGTAGTCGTGTGAATGATTTGAACTAGATATAGTGTAGTCCGTAGGTGTAAGGGTCGAGTGGTGCTTGCTCGGACTCGCACTAAACGTAGCCCGTAGGCTTAGTAGTCGAGTAAATGATTCAAACTCGATGTGGTATAGCCCGTAGGTGTAATGGTTGAGTGAGTGCTTTGCTTGAACTCAAACTAAAAGTAGCCCGTAGACTTAGTAGTCAAGTGAATGATTCGTACTCGATGTAGTGTAGCCCGTACGCATAACGGTCGAGTGAGTGCTTGCTCAAACTCAAACTAAATGTAGCCCGTAGGCTTAGTAGTCGAGTGAATGATCCGAACTCGATATAGTGAGCCTGTAGGTGTAACGGTCGAGTGACTGCTTGCTCGGACTCGAACTAAAAGTAGCCTGTAGGCTTAGTAGTCGAGAGAATGATTCGAACTCAATGTGGTGTAGCCCGTAGGAGTAATGGTCGAGTGAGTGCTTTGCTCGAACTCAAACTAAAAGTAGCCCGTAGGCTTAGTAGATGAGTGAATGATTCGATGTCGATGTAGTGTAGCCCGTGGGCATAACGGTCGAGTGAGTGCTTGCTCGGACTCGAATTAAAAGTAGCTCGTAGGCTTAGTAGTCGAGTGAATGATTTGAACTCGATGTGGTGTAGCCCGTAGGTGTAATGGTCGAGTGAGTGCTTTGCTCGAACTCAAACTAAAAGTATCCCGTAGGCTTAGTAGTCGAGTGAATGTTTCGAACTCGATGTAATGTAGCTAGTAGGCATAATGGTCGAGTGAGTGTATGCTCGAACTCAAACTAAAATTAGCCCGTAAGCTTATTAGTCTAGTGAATGATTCAAACTCGATGTAATGTAGCCCGTAGGCGTAATGGTTGAGTGACTGCTTGCTCGAACTCGAACTAAAAGTGGCCCGAAGGCTTAGTAGTTGAGTGAATTATTCGAACGCGATGTAGTGTAGCCCGTAAGCATAACGGTCGAGTTAGTGGTTGCTCGGACTCGAACTAAAGATAGCCCGTAGGCTTAGTAGTTGAGTGAATGATTTGACCACGATGTGGTGTAGCCCGTAGTTTAATGCTCTAGTGAGTGCTTTGCTCGAACTCAAACTAAAAGTAGCTCGTAGGCTTAGTAGTCGATTGAATTATTCAAACTCGATGCAATGTAGCCCATAGGCATAATGATCGATTGCGTGCTTGCTCGAAGTCAAACTAACAGTAGCCCGTAGGCTTAGTTGTCGAGTGAATGATTCGATCTCGATGTAATGTAACCTGTAGGTGTAATGGTCGAGTGAGTGCTTAGATCGAACTCAAACTAAAAGTAGACCGTAGGCTTACTAGTAGAGTGAATGATTCGAACTCGATGTACTGTAGCCCGTAGGCATAACGGTTGAGTGAGTGCTTGCTCTGACTCGAACAAAAGGTAGCTCGTAGGCTTAGTAGTCGAGTGAATGATTTGAACTCGATGTGGTGCAGCCCGTAGGTTTAATGCTCTAGTGAGTGCTTTGCTCAAACGCAAACTACAAGTAGCCCGTAGGCTTAGTAGTCGATTGAATGATTCAAACTCGATGTAATGTAGCCCGTAGGCATAATGGTCGATTGAGTGCTTGCTCGAAGTCAAACTAAAAGTAGCATGTAGGCTTAGTTATCGTGTGAATGATTCGATGTCGATGTAGTGTAGCCCGTGGGCATAACGGTCGAGTGAGTGCTTGCTCGGACTCGAATTAAAAGTAGCTCGTAGGCTTAGTAGTCGAGTGAATGATTTGAACTCGATGTGGTGTAGCCCGTAGGTGTAATGGTTGAGTGAGTGCTTTGCTCGAACTCAAACTAAAAGTAGCCCGTAGGCTTAGTAGTCGAGTGAATGATTCGAACTCAATGTAGTGTAGCCCTTAGGCATGACGGTCACATGAGTGCTTGCTCGAACTCGAACTAAAAGTAGCCCGTAGGCTTAGTAGTCGAGTGAATGATTCGAACTCGATGTAATGTAGCCCGTAGGCATAATGGTCGAGTGAATGCTTTCTCGAACTCGAACTAAAAGTAACCCGTAGGCTTAGTAGTCGAGTGAATGATTCAAACTCGATGTAATGTAGCCCCCAGGCATAACAGTCGAGTAAGAGCTTGCTCAGACTCAAACTAAAAGTAGCCCGTAGGCTTATTACTCAAGTGAATGATTCGAAATCAATATAGTGTAGCCCGTAGGTGTAACGGTCGAGTGAGTGCTTGCTCGAACTTGCACTAAAAGTAGCCCGTAGGCTTAGTAGTCGAGTAAATGATTCGAACTTGATGTGGTGTAGCCCGTAGGTGTAATGGTTAAGTGAGTGCTTTTCTCAAACTCAAACTAAAAGTAGCCCGTAGTGTTAGTAGTCGAGTGAATGATTCATACTCGATGTAGTGTAGCCCGTAGGCGTAATGGTCGAGTGAGTACTTGCTCGAACTCAAACTAAAAGTAGCTCGTGGGCTTAGTAGTCGAGTGAATGATTCGAACTTGATGTAATGTAGCCCGTAGGCATAATGGTCGAGTGAGTGCTTGCTCGAAGTTGCACTAAAAGTAGCCCGTAGGCTTAGTTGTCGAGTGAATGATTCGATCTCGATGTAATGTAACCCGTAGGTATAATGGTCGAGTGAGTGCTTGCTCGAAGTTGCACTAAAAGTAGCCCGTAGGCTTAGTTGTCGAGTGAATGATTCGATCTCGATGTAATGTAACCCGTAGGTATAATGGTCGAGTGAGTGCTTGCTCGAAGTTGCACTAAAAGTAGCCCGTAGGCTTAGTTGTCGAGTGAATGATTCGATCTCGATGTAATGTAACCCGTAGGTATAATGGTCGAGTGAGTGCTTGCTCGAAGTTGCACTAAAAGTAGCCCGTAGGCTTAGTTGTCGAGTGAATGATTCGATCTCGATGTAATGTAACCCGTAGGTATAATGGTCGAGTGAGTGCTTGCTCGAAGTTGCACTAAAAGTAGCCCGTAGGCTTAGTTGTCGAGTGAATGATTCGATCTCGATGTAATGTAACCCGTAGGTATAATGGTCGAGTGAGTGCTTGCTCGAAGTTGCACTAAAAGTAGCCCGTAGGCTTAGTTGTCGAGTGAATGATTCGATCTCGATGTAATGTAACCCGTAGGTATAATGGTCGAGTGAGTGCTTGCTCGAAGTTGCACTAAAAGTAGCCCGTAGGCTTAGTTGTCGAGTGAATGATTCGATCTCGATGTAATGTAACCCGTAGGTATAATGGTCGAGTGAGTGCTTGCTCGAAGTTGCACTAAAAGTAGCCCGTAGGCTTAGTTGTCGAGTGAATGATTCGATCTCGATGTAATGTAACCCGTAGGTATAATGGTCGAGTGAGTGCTTGCTCGAAGTTGCACTAAAAGTAGCCCGTAGGCTTAGTTGTCGAGTGAATGATTCGATCTCGATGTAATGTAACCCGTAGGTATAATGGTCGAGTGAGTGCTTGCTCGAAGTTGCACTAAAAGTAGCCCGTAGGCTTAGTTGTCGAGTGAATGATTCGATCTCGATGTAATGTAACCCGTAGGTATAATGGTCGAGTGAGTGCTTGCTCGAAGTTGCACTAAAAGTAGCCCGTAGGCTTAGTTGTCGAGTGAATGATTCGATCTCGATGTAATGTAACCCGTAGGTATAATGGTCGAGTGAGTGCTTGCTCGAAGTTGCACTAAAAGTAGCCCGTAGGCTTAGTTGTCGAGTGAATGATTCGATCTCGATGTAATGTAACCCGTAGGTATAATGGTCGAGTGAGTGCTTGCTCGAAGTTGCACTAAAAGTAGCCCGTAGGCTTAGTTGTCGAGTGAATGATTCGATCTCGATGTAATGTAACCCGTAGGTATAATGGTCGAGTGAGTGCTTGCTCGAAGTTGCACTAAAAGTAGCCCGTAGGCTTAGTTGTCGAGTGAATGATTCGATCTCGATGTAATGTAACCCGTAGGTATAATGGTCGAGTGAGTGCTTGCTCGAAGTTGCACTAAAAGTAGCCCGTAGGCTTAGTTGTCGAGTGAATGATTCGATCTCGATGTAATGTAACCCGTAGGTATAATGGTCGAGTGAGTGCTTGCTCGAAGTTGCACTAAAAGTAGCCCGTAGGCTTAGTTGTCGAGTGAATGATTCGATCTCGATGTAATGTAACCCGTAGGTATAATGGTCGAGTGAGTGCTTGCTCGAAGTTGCACTAAAAGTAGCCCGTAGGCTTAGTTGTCGAGTGAATGATTCGATCTCGATGTAATGTAACCCGTAGGTATAATGGTCGAGTGAGTGCTTGCTCGAAGTTGCACTAAAAGTAGCCCGTAGGCTTAGTTGTCGAGTGAATGATTCGATCTCGATGTAATGTAACCCGTAGGTATAATGGTCGAGTGAGTGCTTGCTCGAAGTTGCACTAAAAGTAGCCCGTAGGCTTAGTTGTCGAGTGAATGATTCGATCTCGATGTAATGTAACCCGTAGGTATAATGGTCGAGTGAGTGCTTGCTCGAAGTTGCACTAAAAGTAGCCCGTAGGCTTAGTTGTCGAGTGAATGATTCGATCTCGATGTAATGTAACCCGTAGGTATAATGGTCGAGTGAGTGCTTGCTCGAAGTTGCACTAAAAGTAGCCCGTAGGCTTAGTTGTCGAGTGAATGATTCGATCTCGATGTAATGTAACCCGTAGGTATAATGGTCGAGTGAGTGCTTGCTCGAAGTTGCACTAAAAGTAGCCCGTAGGCTTAGTTGTCGAGTGAATGATTCGATCTCGATGTAATGTAACCCGTAGGTATAATGGTCGAGTGAGTGCTTGCTCGAAGTTGCACTAAAAGTAGCCCGTAGGCTTAGTTGTCGAGTGAATGATTCGATCTCGATGTAATGTAACCCGTAGGTATAATGGTCGAGTGAGTGCTTGCTCGAAGTTGCACTAAAAGTAGCCCGTAGGCTTAGTTGTCGAGTGAATGATTCGATCTCGATGTAATGTAACCCGTAGGTATAATGGTCGAGTGAGTGCTTTGATCGAACTCAAACTAAAAGTAGCTCGTAGGCTTAGTAGTCGAGTGAATTATTCGAACTTGATGTGGTATAGCCCATAGGTGTAATGGTTGAGTGAGTGCTTTGCTCAAACTCTAACTAAAAGTAGCCCGTAGGATTAGTAGTCGATTGAATGATTCAAACTCGATGTAATGTAGCCCGTAGGCATAATGGTCGATTGAGTGCTTGCTCGAAGTCAAACTAAAAGTAGCCCGTAGGCTTAGTTTCCGAGTGAATGATTCGATCTCGATGTAGTGTAGCCCGTAGGCATAACGGTCGAGTGAGTTCTTGCTCGGACTCGAACTAAAAGTAGCCCGTAGGCTTAGTAGTTGAGTGAATGATTCGAACTTGATGTGGTGTAGCCCGTAGGAGTAATCGTCGTGTGAGTGCTTTGCTCGAACTCAAACTACAAGTAGCCCGTAGGCTTAGTAGTCGAGTGAATGATTCGATCTCGATGTAGTGTAGCCCGTAGGCGTAACGGCCGAGTGAGTGCCTGCTCAGACGCGAACTAAACGTAGCCCGTAGGCTTAGTAGTCGAGTGAATGATTCGATCTCGATGTAGTGTAGCCCGTAGGCGTAACGGCCGAGTGAGTGCCTGCTCAGACGCGAACTAAACGTAGCCCGTAGGCTTAGTAGTCGAGTGAATGATTCGATCTCGATGTAGTGTAGCCCGTAGGCGTAACGGCCGAGTGAGTGCCTGCTCAGACGCGAACTAAACGTAGCCCGTAGGCTTAGTAGTCGAGTGAATGATTCGATCTCGATGTAGTGTAGCCCGTAGGCGTAACGGCCGAGTGAGTGCCTGCTCAGACGCGAACTAAACGTAGCCCGTAGGCTTAGTAGTCGAGTGAATGATTTGAACTCGATGTGGTGTAGCCCTTAGGTTTAATACTCTAGTGAGTGCTTTGCTCGAACTCAAACTAAAAGTAGACCGTAGGCTTAGTAGTCGATTAAATGATTCAAACTCGATGTAATGTAGCCCGTAGGCATAATGGTCGATTGAGTGCTTGCCCGAAGTCGAACTCAAGGTAGCCTCTAGGCTTAGGTATCAAGTGAATGATTCGATCTCGATGTAGTGTAGCCCGTGGGCATAACGGTCGAATGAGTGCTTGCTCGGATTCGAATTAAAATTAGCTCGTAGGCTAAGTAGTCGAGTGAATGATTCGAACTCGATGTGGTGTAGCCCGTAGGTGTAATGGTTGAGTGAGCGCTTTGCTCGAACTCAAACTAAAAGTAGCCCGTAGGCTTAGTAGTCGAGTGAATGATTCGAACTCGATGTAGTGTAGCCCGTAGGCATGACGGTCGCGTGAGTGCTTGCTCGAACTCGAACTAAAAGTAGCCCGTAGGCTTAGTAGTCGAGTGAATGATTCTAACTAGATGTAATGTAGCCCGTAGGCATAATTGTCGAGTGAGTGCTTGCTCGAACTCGAACAAAAAGTAACCCGCAGGCTTAGTAGTCGACTGAATGATTCGAACTTGATGTAATGTAGCCCCTAGGCAAAACAGTCGAGTAAGTGCTTGCTCGGACTCAAGCTAAAAGTAGCCCGTAGGCTTAGTAGTCGAGCGAATTATTCGAACTCGATGTAGTGTAGCCCGTAGGCGTAACGGCCGAGTGACTGCTTTGCTCGAAATCAAACTAAAATTAGCCTGTAGGCTTAGTAGTCAATTGAATGATTCAAACTCGATATAATGTAGCCCGTAGGAATAATGTTCGATTGAGTGCTTGCTCGAAGTCGAACTAAAAGTAGCCTTTAGGCTTAGTTGTCGAGTGAATGATTCGATCTCGATGTAGTGTAGCCCGTAGGCATAACGGTCGAGTGAGTGCTTGCTCAGACTCGAGCTAAAAGTAGCCCGTAGGCTTAGTAGTTGAGTCAATGATTCGAACTCGATGTGGTGTAGCCCGTAGGAGTAATGGTCGAGTGAGTGCTTTTCTCAAACTCAAACGAAAAGTAGCCCGTAGGCTTAGTAGTCGAGTGAATGATTTGAAATCGATGTAGTGTAGCCCGTA
>AWOL01S0069316.1:0-23608 GCA_000715115.1 Nicotiana otophora | reverse complement strand
CTCTATCTATTTGTTCTTTTGATTTCAAAATAGATTTGATATCTTTATAAGAGATATTATCCTTTCTATAAAGCATAGTATCTCTTATATGTTTAAACGATTGGGGTAAGGAAATAAGCAATAACACAGCTTGATCCTCATCTTTGATTTCAGCATCTATGTTACTTAAATCCATAAGAAGAAAATCAAAAGTATCAAGATGAATAAGTATAGAGGTACCTTCAGTCATACGAAAAGTGTAGAGTTTTTGCTTTAGGTAAAGCCTGTTTTCTACTGTTCTTTTCATATATAAGGTTTTAAGCTTTTCCCATATGCCTTTGGCTGAGCTTTCTGCTGCAACTTCACGCAAAACCTCATTTGAAAGATTTAAAATAATACCTGCTTTTGCCTTTTTATCTATGACGGCAAATTTCTCGTCCGTCATTTTATCTGGCATCTTCTCCTTTCCTTGCAGCGCCAAATCTAAGCCATCCTGAATTAGGATAACTTCCATCTTTAATTGCCACATTTCGAAGTTTGCACTTAGGTCAAATTTCTCAACATAAGACTATGTTAGAGTCATTTTGACTATTTAAACTAACCCAGTTAGATCTGGCTCTGATACCAATTTGTTAGGATTGGGAACCCGGGTAGTGCAGAATTTAGCCAAACAACGGTATAATGACAATAACAAAGACAATGGAAGTTGATAATAACGGCAATTAAAGAAGATAAAGAAGATACAAATTTAACGTGGTTCAGTCAAGGTGACCTACGTCCATAAGCGGAGAGAAGCAATTTCACTATTATACCAATAAGAGTACAAAAGAGAGTACAAAATTAGAGTAAATACTCTAATTAATCCCAAATACCCCAAGAGAATAACCTCACAAGATCACTCCAAAGAAAGGGTTCACACAAGTGTTTTCCAACACTCACTCTCTTACAAAATACTCTATAATGAAATAAATGAAAGAAAGACAAGAGTGAAAAGCTCTTGAATTGGTGTGTTTGCAAATAAGGAGAAACTCCTCTATTTATAGCAAGAAATCCTTGGCCTAATAATGGATATTATGTCATGGCAAATGTCATGATCCACAAATTTGTTATAATGGATATTATGTCATGACAAATGTCATGAACCACAAATTTGTTATAATGGATATTATGTCATGGCAAATATCATGAAAATTTGGCCATATTAAATCAATCTTAGCTTGCAATCTTTATAACCAAATTCTATACCGGCCAGGAAAAGTATAGTGAATCCACCGGCTAATTGTGTAAATATCTCAAAAGAAAAGATATATATAGGAGGATTCTTTAGGGATAAACATTACAATGGGCACAAAAATACTGGTTTTAAAACGATCGGTTCGTAAAAATTGGGCAAAGAGATCTATAACCTTTGTCTCATAGTATGTTTTTATTATATTTACAAGCTATCAAATTTACTATCTTTAGTGTAACCAAATGCAAATGCTATAAAAAGTGAATGCCTTCTGGTTCAAACACTTTTAGTTATAATCATCGTAATAGGCATTGCTGTCTCGAACTATTACTTTTTTACTTTAAATGGAAAAAAGAAGTTGCAATAAATTTGCATTATATTCACACTGAGTCAAAAGTCAAAACTCTCTTGTCAATAAACCACTTGCTTCTAGCTAGTAGAATATTCCCGCATAAACTTCCACATTTACACAAGATTGAGAAAAGTTATATGTCAACGTGCATATCCTCGACTGTAACAACCACTATCAAAACTCACAACTCTATGAATTTTTAGTTTTTACTTTTAGTTTAAAACCGATCCAAGTTGGTGGGAGTCTGATCGACTTCAACTCGTTTATTAATTTCAAATATGTGAATACATAAAGCAGTGCTAAGTAGGGGTGGGCATAATACCGGCCGAACCGAAAAAACTGATCGAATCGTGAATTTCAATTTTTCGATTTCGATTTAAACGGTTATTCGGTCGATGTGCGATTTTAAAATTATTAAAATTTGATTTTTCAATGCGGTTTACAATTTTGATATTTCGGTTTTCGGTTAAATCGAAAAACCGAAATTTTGGATCATACCCAAAATTTCTGGCCTACAGACTTAAGCTACCCATGCTCATCTGAAGCCCAAGTTAGCCAAACCCATATGTACCTAAGCCTATTAGCCTATTAGCCTATTAGTCTTACTAAGCCCAAATGTCCAAATTAGGTGTTAGTCTTTGGTTCTTTGAAATGGGAAGTTACATTTGCAGAATGTTCTACTGTTTGAGATTTGCAGTCTTTTCTGCAATCTTTTTTCTGTTCTTTTTCATGCATTGCCAACGCTTAAAATCTAGTGGTATAACTGGTGTTTCGAGAGTGTCGGACTGCCAACTAGAAACAGTGAAAGAATTTACTACAATTAAAGATTCGTAGTCTACATCGGATATAAAAATCTTGAACCGTTAATAATCGAAAAACTAAACCGGAAATAACCGAACCGAACCTTGAAAAAACCGCACCGAACCGTAAATACTTTGGTTTGATTTGGTTATTAATATTACAAAATCGAAAACCGATAAACCGAACCGTACTTTCATAATAACCGACCGAACCGACCGACGCCCACCCCTAGTGCTAAGGGTAAATGTTGAAAGGAATTGAAGTACTCATCACTCCCATTTTATTTCACTACTATTTTTTTGTCTATTCAAAAAAGAATAACATATTTTTAAATTTGTTAATAATTTTTTTAATAAATTTTGGGGGTTTTATAACTAGACAAGAAGAACATACAAAGAAGACATAAACCAAAACCTCCGAGTTCAAAATGAAGAATGGTTGCCCTGAGTTGGAGGAAGTAGTATATCTTCCTACACGGAGTAGCATTAATTTGAAAACAATTGAATTTTAAATTTTAAATTTATTATTAATGATACGTTTTGATAGTCACGAAAATATTGAGACCTCAATTTTTGCAAGTATTTACTTAAACTCTTTATCAAGTTAAATATCATCATATAAAATGAACTGATGAAGTAATTATATCTTATTTTTCTACAATATAAAATATCCCGAATAAATCAACTTGTCAAAACGAGGAGAGAGCATCTATCTTTATGTATGGACACGCACTCACACGTGTACACACAGAACGAATGGTTTCTGGACAGCCAATAGGCAAAATGCATTTTTAAGAAAAACTAGAGCCGTCTGTCGAGCAATCTGTCTTCCAAATTGTGTGCTGGCTGTCTCCTAAGAAGGAAAAATGAAGGCCGTCGGGTACACGAAGCATCATGTAGTAATGCATGATCAAGAGAACGGCTGTACAATAAGGGATGTGATGTACACAGTTTGTCCTGACTCACGCGGATCAATGACTGATGATTTTACGAATCGAATTCGTAATCTATAGGTCACGCGAAGATAACTTTACCGTTGCTCAAGGTTAAACAAAAGAGAAAAGAAAAGGTCAGTACTTGGGGGGAAAAAAAGATGGGAGATATATCTACTATGAAATGGCATTGACAAGGAAAGCTCAGAGAAAAAGGTAAGTTGATTTGATTCTACCTCCAGCTTCCAGGGGAAATGAGAGAGATGGAACTATGTGTAAAGTTGTTGCTAGGATTAGAAAGTGCATTTGTGACCATCGAAAATGATCTTTTTTATGCACTTTGGAATCTATGGAGAAGCATGTGTATGCTAGAATGATTGAGGAAATGCTATACTATCATTATGATTCTCAAAGTGGCGGTCCTTGAAAGAGAGAAAGAGATATGTTATGTTATAACATTAAAAGTGTAAAAAATACTTTTTGTATTACCGGTATAGTTTAACATATGATATAGTATATTATTAGTGCATCTGATTATGTTAATATTTTTGTACATTTATTGTAATTATGACATCTTGTTTCATTTGTCTATCTCTATCATAGCAAAATTTATCGTGCCATAATGTTACTGAAGAAAGGTCATTCTCATGAGTCATGCAATTGTATGCATGTCTTACCCTTTTTATGCATGCATTAAAACCTCACGCTCCACTCCCTCTTTCAAAAGATAGTGGGAAAATATCGGGTATAAAGTAAAGAACTTTGGTTCCAAAATTTGCATCTAATCTCGGTGTATGACTACTTGCAAAGGAATTTTCAATTGTTAATTGTTCTCTTTAATTACTTAACTGCACTTCTGTTGCGAAACGGTATAACAAAGAGTCATGCCAAAATTTGACCTTGATCGATATATCAATTAAACTTTTTGAATCACACTATAAAATAAAACGGGGGGGGGGGGGTTGTTGGTGGAACTAACAGAAAAGGGAAAAATTGGCCCCGTTTGATCTGCGAATGATGATATATCTATTGGAAAAAGTAAACGGATTTTCAGTTTATATGATGGCAATTTAACATGTCAAAGAAGTTAAAGTGAAAAAATACCTTTCAAATGGAGATTTAATGCGTTATGAATCAGATTTGTATTGAAAAATTAATAAATCTTAAGAAGTTAAAGCGAAATACCTTGTATTGAAAAATTAAGAAGAACGGTGAAAGAAGTAAAACAACAATATTGTAAGATTTGTGGAGAGTAGATGCATAGTGATCGAACAGGTACTGTAGTTTGGTTCATTACTAATAAATCTTGTATTGTCTACAGAAATTTTGGTTTTCATGTCGAATGAATACTTTCCTACTGTATCACTTTGAAGCATTCTTAAGATTCTTAGAAAATCTTCTTGATTGCTGACTAAGTGTTGTTCTCTAGAGACAGATAATATGCAATAGCCAACTGGATATTACTCCCTTTTCGGAGTACGGCAATTAAATTGACCAATTTTCGGTATAAATTTGAATATGTATTTTTTAAATATTTTGAAATAAAATTGACATATTTATAATTACATAAAAAGTACTATAATTAAGTTACAATAGTTAACATTCCAAAATATTTAAAACATATATGCAAGAAACATGATCAAAGAAAATAATGTTTGACTACCCAAATAGTTTTAAGTTCACCTAATAAATTAAAACAGAGGAGCAATATTTAAGGTAAGTAAATAAACAATAACCGATAGAAGCAAATACGGCAACACACACATGATTATAATGGTTGTCTAAACTCTAAAGTTGCTCAATGAAACCACGGGAATGCTTGAGCACAGTGATAATTTCAGGATTAGACTTGTTGATATAGATTTATGTTTACTCGAAAAATCGGATAATGTTAAATTTAGATATGGTTCTAAGGGTATGCAAATTTCTTTGATATAAAATGACGATACAGGTATTTTTGCTGTAAAAATGAAAAATGATGGAAGGGAAGACTGAAAAACATTAGAAGAACAAGCACAATAAAATCTTAATGTCCCCTCCCTATTGCAGTCTATCTCCCCTTTTATAGTAGAGGGTCACTACTTTATTTGTAATAACATAAAATAATACATATAGTGGAGAACCCATGATGGTTTGTCTCTCCCTTGATTCTCGTCAAGATTCTCTCCCTTGGTGCGGTTGTAACGGCTCTTGTCTTGCGAGCTTGGCACTGACTCGAGCTTGGTGCTAGATCGAATCCCCAGTCTTAGTTCGAGCTCGGTTCTGCCTTGGAGCATCAATATTCGGGCCTGTGTCGGTCGTCGTTACCCCGTAGTCCGATCCGGACGCGGGCTCGATAATGATATCGAGTTTTGTGGTTGATTGGTCTTATAGCTCGAAGCTCGACGTCTCTACTTCGAAATTCTTCCGAGCTCGCCATGCGGATACCCTTCGATTGAAACGTCATTGTCTCGACCGGTCTTTATGACTGAGAATCGATTTTGACCGTACACACATAGTCCCCTCGTTTCTCGGAAAGGATGTGGCGAGAAACGATATGATTTCCCTGCGGCTCGATCAAATTTATGCCGACGTTTCTATCGAACCCGATCTTGACGTATGTGATGGCTGTCCCATCGGCTCGGTTTTACCGAGGCATTTAATGTGTGTCAGACGGTGGTCGGCCACCGCTGATACCGAACCCTCAGGCATTAGTCTATAAATAATCTTTCCACACAACTTTTACCATTTTTGCGCCTTCTCTTCCTCCAGACTTTCCTTTTTATCCTCTCTACTTTGCTGCTACGGGGCCGTTCATACCAGAATTTTGGTGCTGTCTATTTCTTCCTTTGCACTCTTTCCTTTCAAATCAATGGCGAAAACTTCCAAAATTGTACCTCAGAAGGAAAAAGCCTCTTCCTCACGGTCGTCTGATGATAAGGCGCCGGAGGAGCCGTCAGTTCATGACTATGTTCCTGGCCCGTGCATTTTGAAAACCGATTTTAAGGTGGAGAACCCTTCCTCTGTTCCGGGTCGATGTGAACACGTATCGATGTATACATGCTCTATAACGGAGGATCACCTCGAGGCCGTCCGAAAAGACTGCAACTGGGGTTCCGAGGTCGTGCTGCAAATTCCGTCTTCCGACGAGGATGTTACCACTTACGTGGAGAGGTTTTTAAGTGTTTACACTTATCCCTTCACACTGGGACCCGTCGACCCGGTGATTATTGATTTCTGCAAAAGATATCGAGTCACCCTTGGCCAAATCCATCCCTCTTTATGGCGTGTAGTGATCTTATTGCGCTTCTTCTCTGTCAAAGCCGGAGGGTTGGATTTTTCTCTAAACCACCTCATCCGACTGTATCGGCCTCAGATCTTTCGAGGACTAATCAGACTTCATTGTCGGGCATCGAAGGTATTGATGTCGAGCATCGATGAAGATAAGGATCGAGGTTGGATGGGTCGTTATATCCGAGTGATGACCCGTGATATCATTCCGGAGGAGAAGATGTCGTTCTCTGAGGAATGGAATTTTGACCGTAAGTGATTTTTGTTCACTTTTCAGGTGCTTTTTTGATTTTTTCTGATGTCCTTCCCTGATGTTCAGCTGCCCCTTGGATACCACAAGCGGTGCCCGACCTTGAGGACTGGGTTCGGAAGTTGGCCTCGACCGCCTCTTACGCCGAGTGCGCTTGGCGTGATTTGGCAAAAGGCAGATGGGAGGCCAAGAACCATGGTGAGGTTTGCTTCTTGTTTCCTTCGAAGTATTCTTTGCGTTCTTTACCGATTTCCTCGTGTGCAGGTGTAACCAAGGATGCCGTTTTGAGGCCTTCGAGCGGCGAGGAAAGAAACAAGTCCCTGGTCCCTAAACAGGGGGAAGTTAAGAAGCAAAAAGCTTCCTCTCGGTCAGAGGACCCCAAGCCCAAAACTCGCAGGGTGAAGAGAAAAAACAATTGCCCTTTCGATTGACTCGGTCCAACGACTGAGAGAAGAAGAAGAAGAAGAAAATAGCTCCTCGGCTTTGGTAGTTCAGTCTACGGAGGCCATCGAGGTTGCCAGAGCTCCCGAGCCGATGGCGACTGTACCTGTCGGGGTTGTTCCCGAAGACCAGAATCTCGACCGGAGTACTCCGAGCGATTTGCTCGGGGCTATGACAATAGTTGATTCGCCTTCTCTTCCATCCTTTTCTGATGAGGCGCTGAAGGAAGCTCGAGAATTGAAGACTCCTGATATCGGCACAGGCTCTAGTGCAGGGGATCCTTTCAGGGACTATTTTACTGGATTCGACGACGGTTCCGATATCGGTGACGCTTCTCTTTTATTGGAGGAGGCTCAACGTTCATTACTCGGGTAATGGTTCTTCCATACTTCGTTTATTTGTTCTTTTCCATACTTGACTCGTGTTTCTTACTGTGCAAGCCATTGGTAGGTTTCGAGTCGATTTTAGCCAGTGTGAGGCCGAGCTCCGGAAGGTCTCAGGTGAGAGAGATGCCCTGCAACTTCTTTGCAGCCAAAAGGACGAGGCTATAAAAGACCTCCAAACGGATTTGGCTAAGGTCCGTGAAGAAGGGGTCGGGCTCGATAAGCAGGTGAGCCTCGTTCTGTTAAAGTATGGGTCTGACTCAACCGTAGAAGTTAACCTTTCATTGTCTCAGATGCAGCAAAAGATCGAAAAGATCGGGTTACTTCGAGAAGAAGTCGATCAAATCCGAGCTGAATGCAATCGGTGGAAGGAGACCCTCGACCGCCTGGCACTGGAAAAAGAAACCATCTTAACAAAATTATTATCGGTCGACGTTCAACTTCGAAGTGTCAAGCAAAAGGGGTCGGTTCAAGCTAAGAAGATCGAGGAGCTTGAAACACGACTTGCTGAGGCTAAGGCGGAGGTTGAGTCATCGAAAGTCTTGGCGGATAAGTCCATTGCTGTATGTCGGGCTGATGTTGAGGCTGCTCAGATAGAGGCCCGGGAAGCGGAGAAGACCACCGATACTCGAGCTCATTGGGTTGCCGAACTTGCTAAGTGTAGGTCTCGGAGGGAGACCCTCGAGGAGATACACGCTCGAGGTAGCAAAAGAGGATCCGAGGACAGGGAAGAGCTCGACCAGGAAGCTTAGTTTCTAATTCTTCATGTTTGCACATTAAACTTGTAGGCACATTTTGTATATATATGTGTAATCAGGTCGACTTGTTTTTGTTTTGTGAAGACTTTTAATCGAATGTTGACCTTGTAGTCTCTCTGATCAACCAGATTTGTAGCCCATGGGTTTGCTTGTTGAGTCAATGATTCAAACTTTGAAGGAACATAATCCGTAGGTGTAATGTAATGGTTGAGTTAATGTAAACTCAGAGTAAAAGTAGCTTATTAGCCGTCGAGTGAATGTTTCGAACTTAAAATATTATAGCCCGTAGGCGTAATAGTCGAGTGAGTGCTTGCTCGAACTCGGAATAACAGTAGCCCGTAGGCTTAATAATCGAGTGAATGTTTCGAACTCGAGATAATGTGGCCCGTAGGCGCAATGGTCGAGTGAGTATTTCGAAATCGAGATAAAGGTAGCCCGTAGGCTTAATATTCGAGTGATTATTTCGAACTTGGAATGAAAGTAGCCCATAGGCTTAATGGTCGAGTGAGTGCTTGCTAGAACTCGGAATAACAGTAGCTCATAGGCTTAATATTCGAGTGAATGTTTCGAACTCAGAATATAAGTAGCCCGTAGGCTTAGTATTCGAGTGATTATTTCGAACTTGGAATGATTATTTCGGACCCACACATACCGCCATCGGTCCATCGAATGTTCTTCGATATAGTGTTCCGTCTGCAGCCAACGTAAATCGAGCAGCTTTAGTCCGTAGGGCCCTGGAATATTTAGGGTCTGAAGGGAGCTTTCCATTTTTTAAGTACTCAATATACTTGTTTCTCGAATCCCAGGTTAAGGTAGTAGAATTTATTTCGGCGTGCCCTTCTTCGACTACCGATCTTGAAAGTTGGACGACAGTCCCCGAGCTCAAATCACCTCGACTGACGATCCCAAATTTTCTAGAGCATCGGCCTCATTATTTCGTTCTCGGGGGACATGCTGTAGGGTCCATTGTTTGAAATGGTGTAAGGTGATAAGCAGTTTGTCCAGATACCTTTGCATCCTACCTTCTCTGACTTCGAAGGTTTTGTTTACTTCACTCACCACCAGCAAAGAGTCACAGTGCTCCTCAATGACTTCTGCTCCTAAGTTTCTAGCTAGTTCGAGACCTGCAATCATGGCTTCATACTCGGATTCGTTGTTAGTTAACCTGATAGTTTTAATAGCTTGCCTAATAATATTACCCTTGGGGGGGTTTAAAACTATGCCTAACCCGGACCCCTTTATATTCGAAGCACCGTCTGTAAAAAGGATCCATTCTCCGGACGATGTATCTGATTTCAAAAGGAGTTCCCTTTCGACTTCGGGTATGAGGGTTGGCATGAAGTCGGCCACGAAGTCTGCCAAAATTTGAGACTTGATGGCCGTGCGGGATTGATATTCGATATCGTATCCACTGAGTTCGATGGCCCATTTGGCCAATCGGCCTGATAGTTCGGGCCTGTGTAGGATATTTCGGAGTGGGTAGGTGGTTAATACGCTTATGGGGTGACATTGGAAATACGGCCTTAACTTTCTAGATGCGCTTACCAGGGCAAGTGCCAATTTTTCTAAGTGCGGATACCTAGTTTCCGCTTCTCCTAAGGTCCGACTCACGTAATAAACGGGAAATTGCGTACCTTGCTCTTCTCGAACTAGGACGCTACTTACGGTGACTTCCGATATCGCCAAGTACAGGTAGAGCTGCTCGTCCGCTTTCAGAGTATGAAGCAGTGGCAGGCTCGAGAGGTATCGTTTCAACTCCTATAACGCTTGTTGGCATTTCGGCGTCCAAGCGAAGTCGTTCTTCTTTTTGAGTAGGGAGAAAAATTTGTGACTTCGATCCGATGATCTTGAAATGAACCGGCCTAAGGCTGCAATTCTTCCCGTTAACCTTTGTACAGCTTTCACGCTGTCCACGATGGTGATGTCTTTGATGGCCTTAATTTTGTCGGGGTTGATCTCAATTCCCCGATTTGAGACCATGAAGCCAAGGAACTTGCCCGAACCGACCCTGAAAGCACATTTTTCGGGGTTGAGCTTCATGTTGAATTTCCTCAGAATCTTGAACGTTTCCTGCAAATGGGCCAAATGGTCCTCTGCGCGCAGGGACTTAACTAGCATGTCATCAATATAAACTTCCATCGTTTTACCTATTTGTTCTTCGAACATTCTGTTAACTAGGCGTTGATAAGTAGCTCCTGCATCTTTTAGCCCGAAGGGCATTACGTTATAACAATATGTTCCATATTAGGTCACAAATGAAGTCTTTTCCCGATCGTCCGGATTCATCTGAATTTGATTATACCTGGAATAAGCGTCGAGAAAGTGAGAATCTCGTGGACGGTCGTGGAATCGATCATATGATCGATGTTGGGCAGTGGGAAGGAATCTTTGGGGCATACTTTGTTCGAATCCTTACAGTCCACACACATTCTAAGTTTGTTTCCTTTTTTAGGTACAACAACCACATTGGCTAACCATTCGGGGTATTTTGCTTCCCGAATAGACCCTATCTTGAGAAGTTTGGTTACCTCATCCTTTATGAATGCGTGCTTTTCCTCGGACTGGGGCCTTCTTTTTTGCTTCACCGGTCTGAACATAGGGTTCAAGCTTAGCTGGTGAGCCGTTATGTCCGGCGGGATCCCTGTTATATCTAGATGGGACCAGACAAAACAATCGATGTTATTGATAAGAAATTTAATGAGTTTCTTCCTGAGTTCGGGGCTCAAACCCGTTCCCAGGTATACCTTTTGTTCGGGCTAGTGTTCGATCAGTACGATTTGCTCCAGTTCCTCAATTGTTGATTTGGTGGCATCAAAATCATTGGGGGTTACGAAGGATCGAGGGACCCATCGATCATCATCGTCCTGTTTAACGTTTTGCTTACCTGGTCGGGTCGAAGCCGATGTCTGTGATTGCTATTTGGCGCTCTGCTTTGAACCTGATCCTTTCATTGGTGAAGGTGAGGATATTGATTTCGCTTCTTCGACGGAGAATATTTCCTTTGCGGCTGGTTGTTCCCCGTACACTATTTTGATACCTTCCGATGTTGGGAATTTGAGGACCTGGTGTAGAGTCGAGGGTACGGCTCTCATGCTGTGGATCCACGGCCTTCCGAAGAGGGCGTTATATCTCATATCACCTTCGATTGCATGAAACTTTGCTTGCTGGATGGTTCCGGCTACGTTTATCGGTAGGGTGATCTCGCCTTTAGTGGTTTCACATGCCATATTAAATTTGTTTTGAACCAGAGTTGCGGGTACGACCTGATCCTACAGGCCAAGCTGTTCTATGACCCTCGATCGGATGATATTGGCCGATCTACCTGGATCAATTAACACACGCTTAATCTTAGTTTTATTCATGAGTACAGATATTACCAGCGCGTTATTATGGGGTTGGATGATTCCCTCTGTATCTTCATCACTGAAGGATAAAGTCCATGCGGGTCCATGATCTTGGGTTCGAGATCGCTTCACAATCGACGTTTTAGTGTGTTTAAGCATCGGTCCCTGGGGGGAATCGACGCCGCCGATGATCATGTGAATGACGTGTTGCGGTTCTTCTGGCTCGTTTCGCTTACCGAATTCCTTGTCTCTAAAATGATTCTTCGCCCTATCGCTCAAAAATTCCCGAAGGTGCCCTTTATTAAATAAGCGGGCCACTTCCTCTCTTAGTTGCTTGCAATCTTCCATTTTGTGACCATGGGTGCCATGATATTCGCACATTTGATTGGGATTCCTTTAGGCAGGATCAGTTTGCATGGGTCGAGGCCATCTGGTATCTTTGATGCGTCCGATGGCCGATACGATGGTGGATGTACCAATGTTGAAATTATACTCCGATAGTCGAGGGATTTCTATAGGATCTGTATATTTATCAAAGCCGCTCTTGCTCATAAGTCCCCGAGAATTTTTCCCCCTATCAATCTTTCGGTTGTTCCGAACCGTGTCATGTGCTGAACCGTTATTCATCCGATCTGTGTCGTACAGTTGGTATCGATCTCTGTTTGACCTTTGTTCTCTGTTGGTTTCCCTTTGATTTTTATTGGTTGTGGGGTTCTGTCGTACGGGCCCATACGGAGCTCCCAATTGATCATCTTCGACCCTGATTTTTAATTGGTACCGGTTGTGTACATCTGCCTAAGTTATTGCAGGGTACTCGATCAAATTTTGTTTCAGCCGACGTGATGCTGTCGAGCTTAGCCCGTTCAGTCCTTGGGTGAAAGCTTATACGGCCCAATCGTCTGTGACCGGTGGCAAGTCCATACGCTCTATTTGAAATCAGGATACGAATTCCCTCAGCATCTCGTTACCCCTTTGCTTTACTTTGAAGAGGTCCGATTTTCTTGTTGCAACCTTTATGGCACCGGCATGTGCTTTTACGAATGAGTCCGCTAACATGGCAAAAGAATCAATGGAATTCGGCGGTAAGTTGTGATACCAGATCATCGCTCCTTTTGTGAGGGTCTCTCCGAACCTTTTCAACAACACAGATTCGATTTCATCATCCTCCAAATCGTTGCCTTTGATGGCGTATGTGTAGGAGGTGACGTGTTCGTTAGGATTGGTCGTACCGTTATATTTGGGAATTTCGGGCATAAGGAAGTTTTCGGGGATTGGTTTTGGGGCCGCGCTCGAGGGAAAAGGCTTTTGTATGAATTTTTTTGAATCGAGCCCTTTTATCATTGGCGGACCCCCCGGAATTTGATCGACCCTACCGTTATACGTTTCCATTTTTTTTTCGTTGGCTTCGACTCGCTTCGTGAGTTCCTCGAGCAATTTAGCAATTACAGGAGCAATCCCCGATTCCTGCTCGTTTGATTTCACTACGGCGGGTTCTGTTCTGGGTGTGACTTCTTGAAGAAGCGGATTGGAGTTCGTCCCGCTTTGCGTATGGGTTCTGCTCTGCAACTGAGCTATTACTGCTTGTTGGGCTTGCAACATTTCGAAGATCATACGCAAGCTGACCCCGATTTCCCCCGTGCTGTCGGTGTCTCGGGCTATAGATCGAGCACCGCCCTGAACGCTCCTCTCTGGTTCAGAACGCTGATTCGCTTCTAGAGCTATTTGCGAATTGATATCCAGTGGTACTTCGGCTCGAATTTCGGGCTCTTCGATTCGAGCCTCGTTGCCGTTGTTAGGTAGCCTTCCGGCCCCGGGCACCAAGTTGTTGGTTTCATCTTGAAGGCCGGCTTCGAGGTCGATAGGTAGAGCCATGGCTGATTCGAAGTTGTAAGCTGGAGTGTACTGTAGATTTATATCAAACAATCACCGTTACCCTTAGCCCTACGGTGGACGCCAAACTGTTTACCCGAAAAATCGGATAACGTTAAATTTAGATATGGTTATAAGGGTATGCAAATTTCTTTGATATAAAATGACTATACAGGTATTTTTGCTGTGAAAATGGAAAATGATGGAAGGGAAGACTGAAAAATATTAGAAGAACAAGCACAATAAAATCTTAATGTCCCCTCCCTATTGCAGTCTATCTCCCCTTTTATAGTAGAGGGTCACTACTTTATTTGTAACAACATAAAATAATACATATAGTGGAGAACCTATGATGGTTTGTCTCTCCCTTGATTCTCGCCAAGATTCTCTCCCTTGGTGCGGTTGTAACGGCTCTTGTCTTGCGAGCTTGGCACTGACTCGAGCTTGGTGCTAGATCGAATCCCCAGTCTTAGTTCGAGCTCGGTTCTTCCTTGGAGCATCGATATTCGGGGCCTGTATCGGTCGTCATTACCCCGTAGTCCGATCCGGATGCGAGCTCGATAATGATATCGAGTTTTGCGGTTGATTGGTCTTATAGCTCGAAGCTCGACGTCTCTACTTCGAAATTCATCCGAGCTCGCCATGCGGATACCTTCGATTGAAACGTCATTGTCTCGACCGGAATTATGTTACGGTTAGTTACATAAGTGCCATATTAGTAGAGATGTTAGTTGTTAGTTAGAGTAGTTACGGTAGTTAGTAAATCTGTTAGCTAGAAGAGAAGAGGGAATCAGCTGAATGGTGTGAACTTAGATAAATCAATGTATCTTACATATTACAATCAT
Organism: Nicotiana otophora; assembly: GCA_000715115.1. Lineage (NCBI taxonomy): Eukaryota > Viridiplantae > Streptophyta > Magnoliopsida > Solanales > Solanaceae > Nicotiana > Nicotiana otophora. Next base: position 9,154 of record AWOL01S0069316.1, on the reverse strand, counting down.
CAATATACAAATATTATAACTTCTCTCTCAAATCCTCTCATTTCTCTCAAATTCTTCTTATTCTTCCTCCACTATTGCTGACTCTTTCGAGCTTCTCAGTAAAGCTCCTAGCTCAACTGCTTAGTCCTCGAATTCTTTAGTGAATTCCTGCAATTAAGCTAACATTGGTGCCAGAGCCGATAGTCCTCGACAAGCATGGAAAAAGGCACTCGATCAACTGAAAATTCGAGTGAAGAACCAGGAGATCTTCGTGAATTGATGCAAAAATTGATAGCAGATGTTGGAGCTATGTCAGGGGAAGTCTTGAATCTGAAACGCCTAGATCAAACTGTGCTTGAACTAAAGGAGCAGTTGGCAAATTCTAGTGAAAATTGAAGAGATAAAACTCCAATATTGAATGTAGGTGAGCCATCTAATGAAAGGTCGCCAAGGGAAAGAAGTCTTACTAGCTATAATCATCCTAATTCCAATTTTTCAAGATGGTCAAGGATGGAATTTTTTAGGTTCAATGGAGATGACCTAAGATCTTGGTTGTTCAAGATTGAGCAGTTCTTCTCTATGGAGAAGGTTCCTGCTAGAGAGAAGATAGAAGTGGATGTGATGCAGTTGGAAGGGGAAGCTATCCAGTGGCATTTCTCATTTATGAGATACAAAATATATTTGCAACCAGCTATAAGAGCTGAATACGTGATAACTATGGTTAAAAGATTTGGGGTGGACTTTGATGACACAATGAAGGAGCTCAAAAAGGTCAAACAAACTGTTAGTGCAAGGGAATACCAAGCTGTGTTCGAGAGGAATCTTACCAGGGATAATTTGTCATAAGAAAATACAATTAGCTATTTTCTTGGTGGTTTGAAACATGAACTAAATATTGCAGTGAAGTTGACAAATCCCACCTCTTTGTCTCAAGTCTACAAAACTGTTAGAATGCAGGAGGCCTACTTAGCATCCATCATGCTACCTACACCAGCAGGTAGTAACCAAAGAAGTATGACAAGACGATTTACAGACCAAAGAAGTAGAAGCAGGCCATTATTACCAACTCCCAACTCTGGTAATGCTTTGGCTTCCAAAAGATTTAGTAGAAGGACCTTAAGTCTGGATGAGATGAATGAGAAGAGGTCTAAAGGATTGTGCTACTTTTGCAATGAGAAGTATGTACCTGGTCACATATGTAAGAATCTGAAGCAACTATATCTTCTAGAATTAAAAGAACAGGATAAAGAATATTACCAAGAAGAAGAGATACCTAATGATATGAACCAGCAATGCTTGGAGTTAACTAAACCTCTAGAACAAATGGAAATATCTATTCATGCCTTGAATGGATCATTGGGTTACAGAACATTAAGAGCAGCTGGCTACCATTCAAGAAAGCCACTGCATATCTTGGTAGACTATAATGACCCGACTGGTCATTTTGGGAAGTAGCGTCTTATTCGGTGGCTTAAGGTCTCGAGAAATTTTGTAATGTGTATTATGACTTTTGTGTGTGGTCTAGGTTAGTTTTCAGATGATTCAGGATTTAATTGAAAGAACAATTTTTATTTTTAAAGCTTAAATGAAAAGAGTTGACTGGAGTTTGACCTTTGCGCAAACGACTTCGGAATGGAATTTTGATGATTTTAACAGCATCATATGGTGATTTGGACTTTGACGTACGTCTGAATTTGGATTTGGAGGTCCGTAGGGTAATTTGAAGCATTTCGGCGAAAGTTGAAAAATTAAAGTTTTGGAAGGTTGAGAGATTTGACAGAGAGTTAAATTTTGTGATATCGGGGTCGGATTTCTATCCCGAGAGCTGGATTAGCTCTGTTATGTCATTTGAAACTTGCATGTAAAATTTGGCGTCATTCTGTGTTGATTTGATATGTTTCGGCGCGAGGTTTAGAAGTTAGAAGATTTGGAAATTTATAAGTTCGATTCCTGGTGTGATTTGTAGTTTTGACATTTTTTATGTGATTTGAGGCCTTGAGTAAGTCCGTGTATTGTTACGGGATGCGTTGGTATATTTGGCTAAGGTCCCGGGGACCTCGGGTGGATTTCAGACGGTTAACGGTTTGAATATTGGACTTGGGAAAATGTTTGGGTTGCTGGTTCTGGTGCGTCGCACCTGCGAGTTTGGTGCGGAGGTGCGTGACTGCTTTTGCGAGGGTTTGGTCGCTTATGCGACATTGATGCCACCATGTTGGATCGCTACTGCGACTAGAGGACCGCAGGTGTGAGGGCGCATCTGCGGAAGATGGATCACAGATGCGCGATAGAAGTTGTGATGTCCGCTTCTACGGAGGTTGAGACGCTTTTGCGCAATCGCAGGTGCGCAAAGAAGGCCGCAGGTGTGATCGTTATGTTTGCAGTGAAGACCGCAAATGCGGAGAATTGGCTCGCACCAACGAAAGCGCAGGTGCATATGTGTGTCCGCAAATGCGGAAAGTTCTGGGCAGAATCATATAAGTCGAGGGTTTGGTCATTTTCTTCATATTTTGAGTTGTAGACCTCGGTTTTGGGAGATGTTTCGTGGGATTTTCAAGAAATTAATTGGGGTAAGTGTTCTCTACCCGAATCTTGTTATATTTCATGAATCCATTACTAGTTTCAATATTTAATTAGTGAATTAAGTTGGAAATTTGGGGGAAAAATTGTAGAAATCTTTCAAAATGTAAAATGATGATTTAAAGGACGGATTGATATCGGAATTTGGTAATTCTTGTATGGTTGGACTCGTTATCAAATGGGTGTTCAGATTTTATAATTTTTGTCGGGTTCCGAGGTACGGGCCTGGGGTTTGACTTTTGGGTTGACTTTTAGTTCTTGTTAAAGATTGAAGCTTTATTATTTGGAATTATTGACTTTTGGGTTGACTTATGAATTGAAGTTATTTTGGATAGATTTGAGCCGTCTGGAGGGTGTTTCACTCGAGAAGGTCATTTTAGAGTGATGGTCTAGCTTCTTTGAGGTAAGTATTATCGCGCCCCATTTTCTCCCGAAATTAGATTTCGACACGTGACAACTCTTTTAAAGGAAGGTGTTAAAAGAGAGAGTCGCCACCTAACGGGTTTGAGGTGCGTTAGGCCACCTATTTGCAAATAATTCTGGTTTAACTAATTTGCGTCACCAAAGATCGGGTAAGGGCTCAAATTACCTCGAAGAGAAGGTGTTAGGCACTCTTCGAGGTCCACAACTGTGGGTCCCGTCCGAACTTAATTATATGAATTAGTCAAATAGTCAGAGAGAAAACAAGAAGTTTGAAAAAAAATTATTATTAGAAAGTCCTTGAGTAAACACAGATAATTAGTTTAAAGACAAGATAGGGGGGTCCTAAGTTTTTTAGCCTAAAGGATCACCCCGTGCAACATAAATAATATTCGTAATTCCCTCGAGGTGGGGTGTTACACGTATTATTCAGCGGGCACAAACTATCATCTCATGCTACCCGATTACTATCTTTAAGTTTTTACCTAAAGTGCACTAGTTGATTCTAAATTGTGCCCTATGCGTGCACTACCCGTCCCATGCCTATGGCCCAGTAGGCGTTTGGACCTCTATTTTGGATGGTTTCTAGACTTAGCTTAGGCTGCTCAGAAATGATAAAATTAGGCGACATACAAAACAAGTTGAACTTCATGTAAAAGCAATTAAGGGCTCAAGTTAGCCTCCACAATTAGACAACAAATGCATGCGAACAAATTTTCACATTAAGTATAACACAATTTCAGGATTGAGGCAAATTAAAGCCATTAGGCCCTATAGACATGGTTTCTATGTGACCTTGGAATTTAAACGTACAGGCAGTTTCAGATGCAAGGTGTCGTTTTAGATATAGCTTCTAAGCGACTACACAATTGCCCGCTGATTACAGATTATAATCGATTAAACCTATATACATGCTATCTAGGTGATTTACACAGTAGTTAGCAGTGATAACCATGGAAGATATTCAGAACTACTCAGTTTGATCCTATAAGCATGCTTTCTAATAGAAACAGTGTTAAAAGTTCAATATTAACACTTACAAGCGAGTGGGATTAGCCTATAGGCAGGATTTCTACAATTAGCGATTGAAACTGATTTTAGCTCCTATAGTCATATTTTCTAAATGAGCAATTATAACAATAGAACATTAACCAATTAAACCCTATAGGCATGATTTCTAAAATGCATATTTGATAGAACATAAATTAACATAACCCTATGGTCGTAGCACCTAATGAATATGTTGTAATGCACATTGAGACATTAGTCTTTTTATTTTCTATAGGCATGACATCTAGCATGTAGAAACAGAATATGTTAAACGAATTAAATACCTATAGGTAGGTTATCTAACACACACAATAGCAGAACATGTCCAAGCAAAGTAAACACATATAGGCAGGATTTCTACTCGTTTCATGCAAATATTAAAATAAACCCCTTTTCCCAATTATACTAGCATCCCAATTGTTATTATAACATTATTACAAACCCAATGAATGAAATAAATTACAGAATTATATAATAGCTATAGTGGGCCTAAGGCAGGCCCAATGTATACCTAGCCTAGCTAGGACTTCAACACAGTTTTACAACAGCCTAGAAACAATCTCCATTCACACAAAATAGCCCACATCTAGTAGCCATCAAAAGTCCCAGAGGTATGGCCATTTATACAAACCAACTGGTTTATCCAGTAAGTGAGAAGAGGGGGCAAAGTTGAGCAATTAGGAAAAGTGACAAAGAACCTGGACCCTAGTGTGTCAGAGTTCCCAGGGGCTTCAAGAACCCAGGACAGTGCTCACACTAGGGAGGTTCATAGAGGAGACTTAGGGGGAAGGGCTTTGTCTTTCAGCCAGGTCCAGAATTAGAAACAAGTGATAAAGATAATAAGTTAGGAAAAGAATTTGCTAACACTATAGGATAATCATATAATGAACTCCAAAAGCAAATTAACACACTGGGCAGGGTGACATGTGCTAAGAGACAAAGATTTTAGGATTGCAAAGTTAACAGGCAAGGGCATTAGGCAAGTAAAACCAAGTAATGCAACCAGTTTATGACTTAATGGATCGGATTATACTAACTCAGGTTTAGACAGTATAACACAAACAGGATCAGGTATCATAGAGGGTATTAATTAAAGGAGATTAGTTTTAAAAGATCACAAGCCATTAGGGGTACATATTGGTCACGGCAAGAACACATATAGTGGCAACAATAGTCATAGGAGCATACAACATTCGGAGTAAGGTCTTAAACAAAATGGGAGCAGGTTAATAACATAATTAATCACTAGAAGTTCAGAATTAGGCATAGAACATGGATTAAACCATATAATCAAGGCAGAACATTCGAATTATCAACAACACCAAACTAAACATGCTTCATTCTGTCTAAATTAACTAAGTTAGGTGCAAAGACATTATTAGGCTAGCAATTATAGGCAGAATCACACATAAAGAGAGTCAAGGGAATACATTAAGTCATGCAGTTTCAAAGAACATGCTAACATAAGATAATAAACATTATGAGGGTTTAGAAACTAACCAGTGATTGTTCAATAAACAAGAATAGAACGGCAGTAAAGACCCAGAGTCTCAAATGTGTCAAGTTCCCAAGGGTTTCAAGAACCCAGGGCAGTGCTCACACCGAAGAGATGGTCAGAAAAGTAGAAATCCAGTGGCCTTGGCTTTCAGGCGGCCAAGAGACAAATAAAAAAAAATAGTAAACAAATACAGAGTAGAAACCTCAATTTTTAGTGAGAGGTTTTTAGTGACTTTGCGTCTGTCCAAAAAGGGGAAAGGGAATGGGTTTATATAGTGGTAAAAATCATCATATAAGTAAGGAAATACAAATAATCAGACCATAAAAGGAAAGAAGAACACAAAAATCAATTTAAAATCAAATTAGGAGAATAAGTCGGTAAACCCTAGTTTTTTTAGGAAAAATAAATATCAACGGAATATACACAGAAACGGTAACATAGGATGAATAGAGACACAAATAGTACTAAAAGTCAGAGAATCAAACCAATTTTGGTCCGTTTTGAAGAAATCTGAAAACCCTAGTTTTAGGGTAAGTAAGAATCGACAGAAAATACACAGAGATTCGTACCCATAATCGAACAAAGGATAAATATAGACAAAATAGCAGAAAGGTCAAGGATTTGAACCGATTTTGGTTCGATCTTGATGAGATCTGCTTGCCATGTTTAGGTAAGCAGCATAGAAGAGTAACCAGTACCAGGGAGAGGCCGTATATGGCAAAGAATAGCTATAGAATCTCATATTTTATGGGATTAGGAGAGATTTTAAAGGGGCAGCGGCTAGGGTTCTTAGGATGGATAAAGGAGGTGAGGATATGAGGGCGGCGGATGGTGAGAATGAGGTTAGGGTTAGGGGGTTTGGGGTAATAAAAAGGGGGAAGTTGATGTGGGCCGTTGATCTCCGAGATCAACGGTCACGATTAGAAAGGAGTTAGGTCGGGTTAGGTTTGGACGGGTCACGACCGGGTTGTGGGATTGGGTTAATTTGATTTGGGTTGGGGTTATTTGGGCTAGGGTATTAGGTTTTGGGTCATAGCTTGGTCCAAAAAATAGGTACGATTTAGGCTAGTTTTTAAATACCCAATATTTAATTAAAAACATAATTTATAAAAGTAATTAGTAAATAAAAAAAATATTACTTATGCACTAAAATGATTAAAAATAATAACTTACATAATAAAAATATAAAAAGTTATTTTTTGCATAAATAATGTAATTATACATGAATATGAGCTATTATTGCAAAAATATGCAATTATCCTAAAAATATAAATGTAATTATAAAACATGCAGTAAAATATTTAAAAACATACATGTTGCTATAAATGATAAGTTTTTATGATTAAATCATCATAAAAATAATTTGAAGGATAATTATTGGATATTTCTACAATAAAATGCAGAAAGAAATTGATTTAAAGCCTTTACAAATTATGAAAAATTATGAAAAATAGCTTGTATAGGTTTATAAACTAAATGATTATGCAAATATACTATTTTGAAAGTATATATATATTTTAAAAATATGAGAAAAAAATTGGGTATCAACAGCTGCCCCTTTTTACCTTGGAATGATGAAAGAGTTGTCAGGTAAAGAAATGATGACCGATTTTGACCGAATGGGGTGATTTGAAAAATGGAGGCCGAACTCTGGTTTCTGAGTTGCCTACATATCCCTGATTTTATGGAAATCAGATCGTGTGTATTTCTGGATCCAACGGTGAACTGAGCCGAAGGAGTTGGTGTAGGAATGGACAGGTTCTTCTAGATAGGACGACATCGGAGTTGTGAATGAATGTACCTTGGAACGGTTATGGGTATTTAAATTGTCTTCAAGTGGAAATAGGTAACGGATGGTGGTTGGTTGTATTTGAGGTAGTTATAGGGTGCGAATATTGAATGGAAACTGGAGCGAAGATTGCTCCCGTTGGGAGAACTGTTACCTCCTGGATTACCTGCAAAACTTAAATACAATGCATGCAGGTGTATATTGCAATAATTTAAACATGATGAAAATTCCCTTTGGACCATGAAAGTTGTCTTTGAACGATGGGGATGATGTCCTTAGACCATGATGTCCTGGACCATGAATTGCGTGATAAGGGATTCGTAGGCCATGAAATGATGTTTTTGGGCCATGAAAATGGTGCCTCTGAACTATGACGCCTTTGAATAATGATGTGCAATATTGAGAGATCCTCAAGTCATGGCATGGTGTCTTCCAGCTATGAGGATGATGCCTTCGGACTATGACGACTTTGGACGGAATAGCGATGTTTCAGCCCATGAGATGCAAAGACATGATTTTTGGTCATATGCGAAGTGAAACAAGACAGAGCTTAAGTCTTGTGTAAGATCGAGGGCAGATCTTAGCCCCGAGGTGGAGAATAGTGCTAGATTTCAAGTAGCATAGCATTTGGGGTTACGCAAGGAAAGGCAGAGCTTAGCCTTATGCGACTAGGGAGGCAATACTTAGCCTCATGCGAAGTGGGAGACGATGATTAGTCTCATGCAATTGAGGAGGCATGGCTTAGCCTCATGCAGGATGAGAGACAGTGCTTAGTCTCGTCCAAGGAAAGGCAGTGCTTAGCCTAGTGCAAGATGGAGGCAGGGCTTAGCCTCAAGCAAAATAGAGATAATGCTTAGTCTCATACAGGGGAAGGCAGTGCTTAGCCTTGTGCAATTAAGGAGGCAGGGCTTAGCCTCATGAAAAATATAGATAATGCTTAGTCTCATACAAGGGGAGGCAATGCTTAGCCTTATGCAATTAAGGAGGCAGTGCTTAGCCTTATGCAAAAATGGAGACAATGCTTAGTCGCATGTAGGGGAAGGCAGTGCTTAGCCTTATACGATTAAGGAGGCAGGGCTTAGCCGCATGCAAAAATGGAGACAATGCTTAGTCTCATGCAAGAGGAGGTGGGTCTTATCCTCATGCAAGTGGGAGACAATGCTTAGTCTCGTGTAGGGGAAGGCAATGCTTAGCCTTATGCAATTGAGGAGGCAGGGCTTAGCCTCAAGCAAACGTAGAGACAATGCTTAGTCTCATGTAGGGGAAGACAATGCTTAGCCTTATGCAATTGAGGAGGCAGGGCTTAGCCTCAAGCAAACGTAGAGACAATGCTTAGTCTCATGTAGGGGAAGACAATGCTTAGCCTTATGCAATTGAGGAGGCAGGGCTTAGCCTCAAGCAAACGTAGAGACAATGCTTAGTCTCATGTAGGGGAAGACAATGCTTAGCCTTATGCAATTGAGGAGGCAGGGCTTAGCCTCAAGCAAACGTAGAGACAATGCTTAGTCTCATGTAGGGGAAGACAATGCTTAGCCTTATGCAATTGAGGAGGCAGGGCTTAGCCTCAAGCAAACGTAGAGACAATGCTTAGTCTCATGTAGGGGAAGACAATGCTTAGCCTTATGCAATTGAGGAGGCAGGGCTTAGCCTCAAGCAAACGTAGAGACAATGCTTAGTCTCATGTAGGGGAAGACAATGCTTAGCCTTATGCAATTGAGGAGGCAGGGCTTAGCCTCAAGCAAACGTAGAGACAATGCTTAGTCTCATGTAGGGGAAGACAATGCTTAGCCTTATGCAATTGAGGAGGCAGGGCTTAGCCTCAAGCAAACGTAGAGACAATG
>AWOL01S0069313.1:0-12180 GCA_000715115.1 Nicotiana otophora | reverse complement strand
AGAAAGTAGAAGACAAACCATATAGCCATCCGCAAGGTGCTACTTGACGACTTTTTTTCCTTCTTATCAGTACAGTATTACATTTTTTACTTCCAGTCCATCTTGGCACATATAGTTGATAGTGAACCATTCTATTCCGTTGGGCATTTAAGTTAAACTAATTAAGTAACTCAAAGGATTGAGTTCGAACAATATTTCATGTCATATTTCAGGGTGCTCGCGAGTTTGGGAGGAGAACTATTAACTCCAACAAAAAAAATAGCTTGGCCTATTCCATTTGCAACTTGTCTTCAAGGGACATTATGGCAAATTGTGCAAGAATGCATATCTTTTTTTTATGAGACAAGTTTATTTGATCAAGCAAACATCGCGTATATATGATGTGAAATGTTATCGTAAGAATTAAGAAAAAGAACTGATAAGCCTCATATGATGCAGCTACCTTTTGAGAAGTTAAAAAGCGGATTTTTTCCCTTCAATTTATCAGGAAAAAGAAACATCCAAACATTTATAGAGGGTGTTTGGCTAAGCTTATAAGCTGGTCAAACTGGCTTATATTCTTATAAGCACCTTTCGGCTTATGTACGTGTGTGGTAAATACCCAAAGTGCTTATAAGTCAAGTGCTTATAAGCTAAAATCAGTCATAAGTTGGTCATCCCCAACTAATGGTTTTTCAGCTTATAAGCACTTTTAGCTTGACCAAGGTTTTTACTAGTTTATCCTTAATAATATTTTTTAATTCACAAAATATTTTTCCTACAATAAATTTTCTAACTTTCTCTTCATTTCATATTTGTTTTTCATCATTTTCTTTACAAAGATAATTTTAAATTCATAATCTTTTGTAAAGTTTTGAGGGTATTTTAGTTATTTTAACAAAAGAATAGTTTATAAGCACTTTTCTACCAAACACATCAACAATTTATTATCCGTTTCAGCACGTCTATCCAAACACATAAATGCTTATTTGAAAAACTAATTTCAGCATTTAGAAATGTTTTTTAGCACTTCCAGCTTATGAACTATTTATAATCAGCTAATCCAAACGGGCTCATAATTTTCAACAAAAATCTGAACTTTACTCCATGAAAGCACTTTTACCCTCAACTTTGCACAAAATCATTAATCTATCCATCTATTTACTTTTCAGAAACCACTGAGCTTTGCTCCATAGCATCTTTCACCTTAAATTACTAGCAGCAAGACAAATTTACACATTATGAAACAAAAATCTACCAAGCTACCCCATTTTACTGAGAGTGCATCTGATCTAACCAAAGAAAACCAAACAAAAATCCACAATTTACATTTAAAGAATCAGCCTTTTCACAAACTGTCAACCAAATCCACAATGCACATTCACCCACCATTTAATTCACAAACAAAAAAGAGAAAATCTCAAAACCCCACATACTCTAACAAAAGAGATCTATTTCATAAATAACAAAGAAAAGGCTTACAGAGAACAATGCAGACCTAGCTTGTGAATTTCAGCAGAGATTTTCTATTGAGAGGATCCCAGTGGTTCAGCAAAAAAGGTTTCCCTTTCTCTCTCTCCCTAAGCAGACCACAAAACCTACAAGTGAAGTACCAGTAATACACTGCTGGCATATGATGTGATATATTTATGAGTTCTTTACTTTACCTTTACCGGTTTTTAATTAATTTTTCATCTCTTTTTGTCAACTATTTGGTTAGTGGAAGATCTTCGCCGCAAGAATAGTTATCACTTTAACAGTTTATTTTTTTTTGGGGGGGGGAGGACGGGAATCTAAGCAGTTTCTCTCCAGCCTAGAGGAATTAAATTATCACGTTATAATCTCACTACTAATTTATACCACACGAGAGATGTGATAATATAATACATATTTAATGAAATAAGATGGATATTTTGAATTAAGTCTGAGATTAAATTTATATCTTATTTGGTTTGAGGTATAAATTTATACCGTCAACCAAACAAGATATTGTCACACCTCTTTTTTCCCGCAACCCTTATTACGAGGTTGAGTTTGAAGTATTTTTCAATTAAAGTGACATTTTGAAAAGGGATTACTTATTATTTAGAGTCGCCACTTGAAATTGAGTTTTGGTGTTCCAAGTCACCTTTTATTTCAATCTATTATCAAACGGAAGGTTTGACTCCTTATTTATACTCTACGTAAACAAAAGCCTGAGTAAGGAATTTTGTTGACCGAGGGAAGGTGTGAGCTAGTACGGTCGCTTTTATTAACTTATGTCCGGCTTAAATCAATTCTTGGCTATTCTTGTATTTTATTGATTATGGTTTGCCTATTACCACTTAACTAATTATTAAATTTTATTAATTGTTTGGACCCAGATGCGATATGCACACAAGGTATTTCTTTGAAGTTAGATGTTAAACCAAGGTACGAAATGTACACATGGTTAAAACATAATTATTTTAAATTTAATGGTATCAAGACACGAGAATACGCACATGATCCTTTTATCACTTAAGAATATCAATCCAAGGTTTGGGTATGAACATATGGGCTAATATTTAGAAAAACATCTAAAGCTTTTCTATTGTATTCAGATTATTTTTCTAAAGTAATTTTAGATTATTGTAAAATCATGAAGTATGGAATTNATGTGAATGCCACCTATTGTATTATTTCAATCAGAGTGAAAGAAAATAGTAAAGTAGTGACAAATGAGTTCATAGAGATAACATCATATCAAAGTTGCAGAGCTAAATCGTTAATGAGTTTGAATTTTTTTACAATTGTAAGAAAAAAAGTATAGGATAATACTATTAGTAGAACGGCATCAAACATTTTTGAAATTTCCCAAAATGGGAAGTGTCATATAACTTTGAGTGAAGGGAGTACTATGAATTACATTTTTTTACAATTAAAAATATTTTAAAAATGTTTGAAGAAAATGTAGTAAAAGAACCATCAACTTCCCAAATGATAACAGTAACATATACAATAGGGCAGAAGAAAAAATGTAAAGGTGTACAGTTTTACCTGGAATACAAGTGCTTTATTTAAATCTACATTGAAGCCCTGTGCAACCATTGTGGGACTCGGCAGCTAATTGATAGATAAAGCAAAGAAAACAGAAAGTAGTCAGAAGGCTGCAAGGATATGGTTCTTCATGAAAAGTTCAAGAGCAACTGCTGAGATGAGAACAACTCCAATAAAGAAAGTAGAAGACAAACCATATAGCCATCCGCAAGGTGCTACTTGACGACTTTTTTTCCTTCTTATCAGTACAGTATTACATTTTTTACTTCCAGTCCATCTTGGCACATATAGTTGATAGTGAACCATTCTATTCCGTTGGGCATTTAAGTTAAACTAATTAAGTAACTCAAAGGATTGAGTTCGAACAATATTTCATGTCATATTTCAGGGTGCTCGCGAGTTTGGGAGGAGAACTATTAACTCCAACAAAAAAAATAGCTTGGCCTATTCCATTTGCAACTTGTCTTCAAGGGACATTATGGCAAATTGTGCAAGAATGCATATCTTTTTTTTATGAGACAAGTTTATTTGATCAAGCAAACATCGCGTATATATGATGTGAAATGTTATCGTAAGAATTAAGAAAAAGAACTGATAAGCCTCATATGATGCAGCTACCTTTTGAGAAGTTAAAAAGCGGATTTTTTCCCTTCAATTTATCAGGAAAAAGAAACATCCAAACATTTATAGAGGGTGTTTGGCTAAGCTTATAAGCTGGTCAAACTGGCTTATATTCTTATAAGCACCTTTCGGCTTATGTACGTGTGTGGTAAATACCCAAAGTGCTTATAAGTCAAGTGCTTATAAGCTAAAATCAGTCATAAGTTGGTCATCCCCAACTAATGGTTTTTCAGCTTATAAGCACTTTTAGCTTGACCAAGGTTTTTACTAGTTTATCCTTAATAATATTTTTTAATTCACAAAATATTTTTCCTACAATAAATTTTCTAACTTTCTCTTCATTTCATATTTGTTTTTCATCATTTTCTTTACAAAGATAATTTTAAATTCATAATCTTTTGTAAAGTTTTGAGGGTATTTTAGTTATTTTAACAAAAGAATAGTTTATAAGCACTTTTCTACCAAACACATCAACAATTTATTATCCGTTTCAGCACGTCTATCCAAACACATAAATGCTTATTTGAAAAACTAATTTCAGCATTTAGAAATGTTTTTTAGCACTTCCAGCTTATGAACTATTTATAATCAGCTAATCCAAACGGGCTCATAATTTTCAACAAAAATCTGAACTTTACTCCATGAAAGCACTTTTACCCTCAACTTTGCACAAAATCATTAATCTATCCATCTATTTACTTTTCAGAAACCACTGAGCTTTGCTCCATAGCATCTTTCACCTTAAATTACTAGCAGCAAGACAAATTTACACATTATGAAACAAAAATCTACCAAGCTACCCCATTTTACTGAGAGTGCATCTGATCTAACTAAAGGAAACCAAACAAAAATCCACAATTTACATTTAAAGAATCAGCCTTTTCACAAACTGTCAACCAAATCCACAATGCACATTCACCCACCATTTAATTCACAAACAAAAAAGAGAAAATCTCAAAACCCCACATACTCTAACAAAAGAGATCTATTTCATAAATAACAAAGAAAAGGCTTACAGAGAACAATGCAGACCTAGCTTGTGAATTTCAGCAGAGATTTTCTATTGAGAGGATCCCAGTGGTTCAGCAAAAAAGGTTTCCCTTTCTCTCTCTCCCTAAGCAGACCACAAAACCTACAAGTGAAGTACCAGTAATACACTGCTGGCATATGATGTGATATATTTATGAGTTCTTTACTTTACCTTTACCGGTTTTTAATTAATTTTTCATCTCTTTTTGTCAACTATTTGGTTAGTGGAAGATCTTCGCCGCAAGAATAGTTATCACTTTAACAGTTTATTTTTTTTTGGGGGGGGGAGGACGGGAATCTAAGCAGTTTCTCTCCAGCCTAGAGGAATTAAATTATCACGTTATAATCTCACTACTAATTTATACCACACGAGAGATGTGATAATATAATACATATTTAATGAAATAAGATGGATATTTTGAATTAAGTCTGAGATTAAATTTATATCTTATTTGGTTTGAGGTATAAATTTATACCGTCAACCAAACAAGATATTGTCACACCTCTTTTTTCCCGCAACCCTTATTACGAGGTTGAGTTTGAAGTATTTTTCAATTAAAGTGACATTTTGAAAAGGGATTACTTATTATTTAGAGTCGCCACTTGAAATTGAGTTTTGGTGTTCCAAGTCACCTTTTATTTCAATCTATTATCAAACGGAAGGTTTGACTCCTTATTTATACTCTACGTAAACAAAAGCCTGAGTAAGGAATTTTGTTGACCGAGGGAAGGTGTGAGCTAGTACGGTCGCTTTTATTAACTTATGTCCGGCTTAAATCAATTCTTGGCTATTCTTGTATTTTATTGATTATGGTTTGCCTATTACCACTTAACTAATTATTAAATTTTATTAATTGTTTGGACCCAGATGCGATATGCACACAAGGTATTTCTTTGAAGTTAGATGTTAAACCAAGGTACGAAATGTACACATGGTTAAAACATAATTATTTTAAATTTAATGGTATCAAGACACGAGAATACGCACATGATCCTTTTATCACTTAAGAATATCAATCCAAGGTTTGGGTATGAACACATGGGCTAATATTTAGAAAAACATCTAAAGCTTTTCTATTGTATTCAGATTATTTTTCTAAAGTAATTTTAGATTATTGTAAAATCATGAAGTATGGAATTTATTGTGGAGGAAGTGTAAAATTTGACTACTATTAACAAGTTACTAAATATAACACATCATTCTGTCTCAAAAATTAAAATTCGTTCTCACTATAGCTAAAAGAACTAACAGACAACATTAAGGAAACAAACTAATACACTAACCTAACAGTCGTGTCAACCACCTAACTTAACTCAAAAGATTAACATGATCTTATGCGAAATATTTAAGCAGTTAACATCAAATAAAAATAGGCTTTTAATGTGATTTTCAACAATATTATTACATCCAATAAACTTTACAGCAAAGAATACTAAAAACTTAAATCCAACAGAATTCTTAGTTCATTAACTTAACCAATTCGGTCTAATTCTTTATAAAAACCTCTATGCCTTCTTTAATAAAAATTAATGTTAATCTCATAAATTTAACTACCACTAACATTACTTAAAAGTAAACACATATAGAGAGGCAAGAAATAAAGTTGACACAGTAAAAGCACTCAAACATTCAACCGATAATACGTTAAAGCTTCAAAATCATCCGAAACATGTATACAAGGCAACGAGAGCAAGGATGAACATTTAAAAGCTGAAAATTCCTTTAAACGATGTTGTAGCTACGAACAGGAATCTCGACTAGAAACCTCATCGAAGATCACTTGAATATTCTTCGTGCCAAATATTTGAAGTGCTTAGATGTGTATATGATCCATTTCTTCTTATAAATATGATGTGCTTTATGTAGTTTTTTCTCAGATGTTCCCCTCCAAAATAATGTAAAGAAGAATGAAACAAATTCCCTCTTTTCGTCTGTCAAATTCTCAATTAAGTAGTGATCAGAAACTAGTACATTGTGAAGTGGGGGACATCGTGTGTATAATCATGGGATTGAGGGGATATGGGGGTTGGGACGTGAGGACTGGGATGTGATGAGTTTTGAGAGAGAGGGACGTGAAAGGTGGGGTGAGGGAGTTAGGCTAGAAAATGGGGGTTATGGGATTAGAAAATTAAACATCAGATTTTGATCTCTTTGATGTTAAAGTTCATTTAATTTTTTTTTTGTAAGATAAATTAAATTATAAAGATAAGAAGATTAATTAACATTTCTTATAAATAGGAAAACTAAATATTTACATGTACTTTAAATGATACTAAGAAAGATTCTATAGCTTACTTATCAAAAAATAAATTAATTAAAAGAAACTAAATATGTTTTTGTAATTTTTTTTTTCTCTTGTAAATAGAAATAAAACTTATACTCAAAGAATGTGAATATTTTTTATTTTTTTTAATTAATTTTTTTCTTTCTTCAAATAAGATCTATTAAGAGTAAGATAAAAGTTTAAAATATCAAGATTAGAGCTAAAAGAAATATTTATACTAAAATAGTATAAAATTCGGGTGTGGTAAAAAATTAGTTGTTCACAGCATGCCCCTCTTTGCTTGGAAACATGAAGAGTTTTCAGGCAAAGAAAATGAACAAGATGACTGATTTTTGACCTCACTATTATTTAAAAAGAAAAATAAGATAAAAGAAGCAGATGCGATCGAGCCTTGGTTTTAGTCAACCTACATATCCCCGGTTATAAGGGAATCCGGTCGCGTGTAGTTCAAGTGGAAGAAGAGTGATGGAGTAGGCTTCGATGGAGAGTCGAGTGAGGTTCCGTCGAAGTTCCGGTCCGCGGTTCCTACTGTTACATCAAAAGAAAAAGAAAATTACATACTCTTGAAATCTAAGAGTTACAAAATTCCTATCTAAATGCCATCTGGAGTTTTGTCTTGATTCTTGACTTGCTTCCCCCATTGACTTTAGACTGAAACTTGATGTTCTCGATGCAATAGACTAGGAAATATTCTCATATGTTTGTTTCTTGATGAGATGATGAGAAGATGGATTTTGAAATCCCATGTCTGTGCATGCATTATGTCAAAGCCGGTTCGGCTGGTATTGAAATCAAACGCTCCACTTTCTCTGGCGAGAGCTGGAATCTAATTTTTACACATTCAATCTGTACTTTACAAAAAAACGTGCAAGCCATTAGAAACAAACAAAACGAACAAAAATTTTCTGCCCCAGTTTGTACTAGAAATTTTGTGAGTTATTGAAAATATAATAAACTATCTTTCTATTGCAAAATAAAGAACTAAAAAAAATGTGATGTTTTTAATATTTTTTATAATAGGGGATGTCGTACCCTATGTTAACAAGAAGGAATGCAACCAGGGGATGTAGTACCCTGTGTTGACAATAAGGTGAGGCTCTTGGCACTCTGGGATGCTACTAGGGAATGCCGTACCCTATGTTTGCAACAAGAAATGCAACCAGGGGATGTAGTACCCTGTGTTGACAATAAGGTGAGGCTCTTGGCACTCTGGGATGCTACTAGGGAATGCCGTACCCTATGTTTGCAACAAGAAATGCAACCAGGGGATGTAGTATCCTATGTTGGCAATAAGGTGAGGCCTTTGGCACTCTGAGATGCTACTGAGGAATGGCGTACCCTATGTTTGCAATAAAAAATATAACCAGAGAATGTAGTACCCTGTGTTGGCAATAGGTGAGGCTCCTGTCACTTTGGGATGCTACTAGGGAATGCCGTACCCTATGTTTGCAACAAGAAATGCAACCAGAGGATGTAGTACCCTGTGTTGGCAATACGATGAGGCTCGTGGCGCTATGAGATGCTATTAGGGAATGTCGTACCCTATGTTTGTAATAAGAAATGCAACCAGGGGATATAGTACCCTGTGTTGGCAATAAGGTGAGGCTTGTGGCGCTATGAGATGCTACTAGGGAATGTCGTACCCTATGTTTGCAACAAGAAATGTAACCAGGGGATGTAGTACCCTGTGTTGGCAATAAGAATGAAATCAAGGGATGTAGTACCTTGTGTTGAAGATAGGGTATTGGTTCCCTAAAATGAAACTAAAAATAAAATGATTATATGTATATTGGAAGAAAATCAAGGATTTGAGAACACTTAGTGGTGTTCGTCTTTTCACGAACTGTTTCCTACAACTGTTCTGTTCCTGTTCTGAACAAAGAAAGATTCGATAGTTTTAAAATGGAGGTCGGTTTGTGGCCTTGATTATTTCGATCTCTTGATCTCGACTCATTTTCTTTTCAACTGCAACTGATTATTTCCTGAATACCAACTGCATTTCTGACCCCGGAGAACCTTTGGCATTTCCAAACTTTGCCATGACGGTTGGGCGTATGGGACTTAACTTTTTTCAACTTAATTTTGCCTTTGTTGGCATTTTGATTTTGGCTTTTTTCAAAGTTTTCCATTTCAAAGAATCGGCCAATCATAGCCAGTCGGGGAAGACTTGATGCCTTTGCCGAGGCTGGGCGCATTTTGAATATATCAGCTCGCTTCAAATGAGAACCTTGTAAATCAGTCTTGTCGTCTTTTCTTTGCCTTATTTTTTAAACAAAGTTAGACCGAAAGAGATTAAAAGAAATATAAACAATGGAATAGAAAATGAGTTTAAAACAAGAGGTGTCCCTTTCGGGGAATAGAAAGACAGACTTATCTGGGAGTATATGCGGACTTCAATGAACATGACATGCCTTTTGGACTGGATGCCTGATCTGTGTAAACTGTCCGACTCTTAGAAGCTCATCACAACTTTTGACTTGAAACCAAAAAATCTTGCTCAGGACTGTGTTGATTCCATAGCTGTGTGGTTCCTCTTTTTGATCAACAGCGCCCTTTGTGGGTTTTCACTAACAAGACTCTCTCATTTTTATTTTCTCTACTCGCTATCGCCCTACATTGCCCATGAGGGTTTTCACCAATATGATTCTCTCATTTTATTCCTCTCATTTGGTTGCATCCGATCCAAATAACCGTATCCTCCCATTCTTGAACATTCTAGCTGATTGATCGGAAGGACTTGAAAGTATTTGGGTAAAAAGAATTTGGATTAAATTACAACTTTGGAACCTTTCGGGCGAAACCATTGCCGAACCATTGTAACATCTGCCCCAGTTTTCAGTTTTGGGGAATGTGGATTTTTTTTTTGTGTGTGTGACCGAACCTTAGAGTGAGGCTGCCTACATATCCTTTCAGAATCAAGTCGGACGTAGTTCAATTAACTTGAACTTGTTTTGATTTTTGTTTTATTTTTTTTCTATTTTTTTTCTTTTTATCATTTTTCATTTTTTTTCAATCCCCTTCTTTTCTTTTTCTTTGTCATTACATACAAGGTTCCAAAGAGGGTGGTCAAGGAAAAAGTATGTGGCTCAAAGGGTTAGCAAAGGGTTAATAGTATTTGGGTAGTGAGAATGAATGCCTTCGTCATCCTAATCAGAGGGTATTAAAGTTGCGTAAAAGGTCAAATATATTATCTTTTGACCGCGTCTGCATTGACAGTTGTATTAGGAACATTTCTTTCGATGTCTCCCAAATACAGTACTCCCTTTGGCAGCACTCCTGTTACAATGTATGGACCTTCCAATTCGGGGCAAATTTTCCTTTAGCTTCCTCGTTATGTGGAAGAATACTCCTTAGAACGAGTTGTCCTACTTCAAATTTCTTGGGCCGCACTTTCTTGTTGTAGGCACGGGGCATTCTTTGTTGGTACAACTGCTTGTGGCAAACTACAGCCAATTACTTTTCATCAACCAAAGTCATTTGCTTCAATCGTGTCTTGACCCAATTTTCATCCTTAAACTCGGTTTTAACAATGATCTGAAGAGAGGGAATTTCAACTNTCGCCCTACATTGCCCATGAGGGTTTTCACCAATATGATTCTCTCATTTTATTCCTCTCATTTGATTGCATCAGATCCAAATAACTGTATCCTCCCATTCTTGAACATTCTCGCCGATTGATCGGAAGGACTTGAAAGTATTTGGGTAAAAAGAATTTGGATTAAATTATAACTTTGGAACCTTTCGGGCGAAACCATTGCCGAACCATTGTAACATCTGCCCCAATATTCAGTTTTGGGGAATGTGGATTTTTTTTTTTGTGTGTGTGACCGAACCTTAGAGTGAGGCTGCCTACATATCCTTTCAGAATCAAGTCGGACGTAGTTCAATTAACTTGAACTTGTTTTATTTTTCTTCTATTTTTTTCTTTTTATCATTTTTCATTTTTTTTCAATCCCCTTCTTTTATTTTTCTTTGTCATTACATACAAGGTTCCAAAGAGGGTGGCCAAGAAAAAAGTATGTGGCTCAAAAGGTTAGCAAAGGGTTAATAGTATTTGGGTAGTGAGAATGAAAGCATTCGTCATCCCAATCAGAGGGCATTAAAGTTGCGTAAAAGGTCAAATATAGTATCTTTTGACCGCGCCTGCATTGACAGTTGTATCAGGAATATTTCCTTCGATGTCTCCCAAATACAGTACTTCCTTTGGCAGTACTCCTGTTACAATGTATGGACCTTCCAATTCGGGGCAAATTTTCCTTTAGCTTCCTCGTTATGTGGAAGAATACTCCTTAGAACGAGTTGTCCTACTTCAAATTTCTTGGGCCGCATTTTCTTATTGTAGGCATGGGGAATTCTTTGTTGGTACAACTGCTTGTGGCAAACTACAGCCAATTACTTTTCATCAACCAAAGTCATTTGTTTCAATCGGGTCTTGACCCAATCTTCATCCTCAAACTCGATTTTAACAATGATCTGAAGAGAGGGAATTTCAACATCTACTGATATCACGGCTTCAGTGCCATAAACCAATCAAGTAAGGGCGGTTTTCGTTTGGACTTGGTTTAAGCTTCTTGTCCATTCTCTGTTTATTTTCTTACAAGCCTTATCTTCGGTACATTCTATTTCTTGATTCATTATTTCAAGGCCTGGCAGCGTTTTAGGATATGGGCATGAAGTCCGCAAGCATGTTATGTTATTAAAATCTGTATTTAACAGAACTAGAAAGAAAGTAAGAAAAGTGACAAGAGTAAGAAAAGAGACATTCATGGATGATGAAATATTAATTTCATTTATTTGAATTTATTTATTTACTTTTTTTAAAAAAAAAAGAAAAAGATAAGATAGAAGGGTTTACATTAGAAAGTAAGACAATAGAGTAAAAACATTCGGATTACACCCTGAAATAATTCGAACGCAGAAAGGATGGCAAGACCGACTACCGAGATTCCCATCTGACGGAGAACTTTTCATGGCTTGGCGACCGTTTTAGATTTCTCTTTTGTCGCGACAATGGCTACAATGGCTTTCAGTGCCGGATCAAGCTCTTCAACTGCCCCTTTAAGGGTCCAACAGTCCTCTGTATCATGTCCCACTGCTACAAAGTAGTATTCATATCTAGTATTAGCTTTGTGCGATGGGGACTCGGGATTTGGCCGGTTTGGGCCACTAGATGCAGCAGACCTAACCCGATTAGCTTTTGAAACAAACTTGAATATGATTCACCAATAGGGGTGAAATGATTCCTTCT
>AWOL01S0069307.1:20594-31227 GCA_000715115.1 Nicotiana otophora | reverse complement strand
TTTATTCTCAACTGTTCATACTCGAATGCTTGATCAGTGACTAAATAAGAAAACAAATCTTGGGATTTAAGTGGCTAGATGCTCTGGTATAATGAGTGAAGAGATGCTCCAAGATGTGTACAATCGACACAGTCTTGAATGTTTTATTCTCGATCACCTTATTAGTACTTTGCTCGGATACTTCATCGGTGGATCAATAGAAAATTCAATTATATTCGATTAAAACTTACTATAATTGAATTAAATTGTATTAATACAACTTAATATAATTGGATACAACTTAATATTGTATCTATATCTAATATTAGGTTGTATCTAATTTAATATAAATTAAATCCAATTGAGAATAAATCATCAAGTATTCGAGTATGAACAGTTGAGAATAAATCATCAACGCTAGTCATATATATGTAAGTGAAAATTATCATAAATGAAATAAAATCATACACTCCATTAGAATCTATTACACGTATACAAATATGAATTGTAATTAATACGAAAGCACACGGATGATAAATAATATATATATATATATATATATAATTGATCGAGTTTAATTGATATAGTTATTGTATAAAACATGGTCGTTTTGAGAATTTTAGTCCCATTTCCCCATTTACTGCTCATTTTGTGCTTTATAATTGTTATATGACTTGCCGGAGTAATTGGTTCGGGTCCGATTAGGTTGTAGAATGAATTGAGACACTTCGTCTTAAGAATTAAAGGTTAAGTTGAAATAATTGACCGAATGATGAAATATGTGTAAACGACCCCGGGATGGAATTTTGATGGTTTCAATAGCTCCGTGTGATGATTTCAGACTTAGGAATGTGTCCTGATATTTATTTTGAGGTCCATAGCTAAATTAGGTTTGAAATGGCAAAAATAAAAAATTTAAGTTTGAAAGTTTGACCGGGGAATTGACATTTTGATATCGGGGTCGGAATCCAGTTATAAAAATATTTATAGGTCCGTTATGTCATTTATAATTTGTGTAATGACCCGGCTGGTCGTTTTGAGAGTAATAGCCCTGATCCCCTATTTACTGCTTTTCCCATATCATCTTATACTTATGTGACTTGCCGGGAGGATTTGTTTTTGGTTTTGGAGTGAAATGGGATACTTAGTTCCTTAAACGAAAGCTTAAGTTTTAGTATTTTGAACGTAGTTGAAACTGTGTGAAGACGACTTCGGAATTGAGTTTCGTCGAGTCCGCTTAGCGAAAGTTGAATTTTTGGAAAATTTGACCGGGAGTGGACTTTTTGATATCTAGGTCAGATTCCGATTTCGGAAGTTGGAGTAGGTCCGTAATGTTAAATTTGATATGTGTGCAAAATTTGAGGTCAATCGGACGTGATTTGATAGATTTTGGCATCGGTTGTAGAAGTTTGAAGTTTCAAGTTCATTATGTTTGAATTGGAGTATGATTCGTGTATTTTGTTATTGTTTGATGTGATTTGAGGGCTCGACTAAGTACATATGATATTTTAGGACTGGTTGGATTGTTTGGTTGAGGTCCCGGGGACCTCGGGTTGATTTCGGGTGGTTAACAGATCATTTGGAAATGTGTTGGATTGGCTGAAGTTGTTGCACCTGGTGTAATCGCACCTGCGCACTTTGGGCCGTAGGTGCTACCCTGCAGAAGCGGCCATCGAGCCGCAAAAGCAATTATGGGCCTGCCCAGTTGGGACCGCAGAAACAGTCAGAGTCTCGCAGAAGCGGACTCGCAAGAGTAGTGAAAGGAACGCAGAAGCGGGCGCGTAGAAGCGGCCCTTGATTGCATAAGCGATTTTTGAGGACTTAAGTTAAGTCCACACCTGCGATGGTTTTTCCGCAGGTGCGGAATAGCAAAAACGGTGAACCCTTCGCTGAAGCGAGATCGCTGGTGTTACAGCCCACGTTTTCTTACTGGAAGTATGCCATAAGTAAATTGATAAAACATCGGAAATGAGATGTTACATCCCGTATTGTTGTACGTTAAAGTTTCGTCGTAGGTTAATCTACGTAAGTTCGGGAATGAGATTATTTTAGGATTATAAGTATTACGCTATTTCAAACAAGTGATAAGTAAATTCGTGAAGGTGTGTCATGACCCAAAATCTGACCTGTCGTTATGGCGCCTATCTCAAAACTAGGCAAGCCGATATCATCAATAACCCCTGATTTCCTTTAAGTTTGAAAAACATAATATTTAAATATAATACAAAATCCCACAAATACTGATACGAACACTCTCCAAAACCTGGTATCACTGAGTACATGAGCATCTAATATGAATACAAGTCTGGAAAATACGGTCTATGATAGTCTGAGACCAAATACAGTAACAAGGAGATAGGGAAGGAGAGACAAGGTCTGCGAAACACGGTAGCTACCTCTAAATCTCCGAAATATCAACTGTGTGAGAGAATCAACACCTGCTATGTTCGGGAACACCTGGATCTGTACACGAAGTGCAGGATGTAGTATGAGTACAACCAACTCAGCAAGTAACAATAATAAATAAGGAACTGAAGATAATGATGAGCTACACAGCTACAGTTTATTTTCAGTAATTCCAGCAGAGAGTAGACATGCTTTCAATTCCAAAAGTTTAAGTCAAATCATTTTTATAGAGTTCAAGTTCATGTAATCCAAATATAAAATCTTTTAGAGAATTTCACATCAATGACAGATAGCAACTAAGTGCAACAACAAATGAAACGCAAGTACAGCCTCTCAGGGCAACAAATACTCAACTCGTTACAACAGCTCAACCACTCGGCTCTCAGCCCTCAGCACTCACTCTCAATGGGTACCCCCGCTCACTGGGGGTGTACAGACTCTGGAGGGGCTCCTACAGCTCAAGCGCTATAATCTGCACGGACAACTCACGTGCCATAGTATAAATAACTCGATCCGCATGGACAACTCACGTGCTACACGGACAACTCACGTGCTATAGTATAATACAAGGATCCGCACGGATAACTCACGTGCTGCACGGACAACTCACGTGCTGCACAGACAACTCACTTGCTGCATGGACAACACACGTACTATAATATCCCGCACGGACAACTCACGTGCTGCACGGACAACTCACGTGCTATAATATAATATCTCACAATCAGGCCCTCGGCCTCACTCAATCACAAATATCTCCAGTCTTTCGGGCTCTCAATAATCATGAAATCAGCCCAAACAACAATGATATGATGCATCAATAATGAACAATAGAGACTGAGATAAAATAAACAAGTAAACTCTGACTGAGTACAAAACAACAATTGCGCAGGTAGTTCAACGTGTACACGACCTCTGTGGGTCCCAACAATACCAACATATAGCCTAAACATAGTTTATAACATAATTTGCAGTCAAATATCTATAACATAGGGAGAGCATATATGTAGCAACAAGTTATACAACTTTACAATTTCACGAAATGGACCAAGTCCCAATTCCTACGGTGCACGCCCACACCCTCATCACCTAGCATGTGTGTCACCTCCAGAATACTCACATTATCCAATAATCCAGGGTTTTTATACCCTTAGGACTAGATTTAAAACTGTTACTTAACTCAACCTATGTAATTTCCTATTCCCTGATGCTTTTGCCTAGTGAATTGGCCTCCAAACGCCTTGAAGCTAGCCACAAATAATTCGATTCAGTCAAAAACAATTGTAGAAATTAATTCCATATGAAAATAAAACTTTCCCAAAAAAATTCAAAATTTCATCCAAATATTGCTCGTGGGGCCCACGTCTTGGAACCCGACAAAAATTACAAAATATGAACGTCCATCTAACCACGAGTCCAACCATACAAATTTCATCAAATTCCAATATCAACTCGACCCTCAAATCTTCAATTAAAGTCTTCAACAAGCCCAATTCACCCATGCATATCCCTTTTATCCTTAATAGATTTCATCCTTAGCCTTTAAGCCCCAATATAGGTTATATGATTCAATAGTTAATTATTATTAAGCTATTGAAGCACTAGAATCACCAACCATCCTAACAAGATTCAAAAATTTACTATTCATCTTCTTCTCCATTCAAGAACCCTAACTTACAATACCCATTTCAAGGATTAGCATAATTCTTCAACCAATTGGTACTTTCTACTTCACAATATATGCCAAATACTTAATCCATACTTGTATTTAAGTGGGTGGAGAATTTACCTCTTGTAGCTCAAACCCTAACTTGAACCCTTTTGAATGATTCTTGAAAATTAGAGAAATCCCTATGAATTTGAATCCATGTAGATGTTAATACTACCATTAACTAGTGTTAATCCATTATAACAATATCATAAAACTTACCTTTCATCTGTATTTGGGTTGAGGATGCTCCACCTTCTCTCTAGAACCCAAAACTTAGCCAAAATTGTTATGTTTTTCTCTCTCCCCGAACCTCTCCTATTTTTTTAAAAAATAAACTGCGTAGGCTGGCTGCATAGCCTACGCAGATTGGCTACGTAGCTTAACCCTCCCCTCACTTCCATACTGATTTTGCCTAAACAAATCTGCATAGGCTACGCAAGACTCGCGTAGCTATTCTGATACTCTTTAGTAAAATGGTCATAACCTCTTGTAGAAATTTCCAAATGACAAACGGTTTGATGCGTTGGAAACTAGACTCAAAGGGCTTTAATTCGATAGATTATACACCATATAACTCTTCATATCCTGAGAGTTATGCTCGTTTGAAGTTAGATCTTATGCACACTCACTTGAAACTTTATCCAATCATATAATTTTCAACTTGACTTAGCCTTAGGGCTCTTCTTAGACCCTAAACCATTTTTAATGTACCTCATACATATATTATCATGATCAATTGATATCATTCAAATTACCAGTCTTGTTCATACTCGAATTGATATATTTAGCATCCGCCAATCTTCTTAATGGTCTTAAAATACTTAAATAAATTTTCCGGGGTGTTCCAAGGTGAGAGGGTAAGCGAATCAAAGGAAATGAGTTTCATCGAAGTTTGACATTTTAGGATAAAATACGATCCGAGCTATAATAGCCGGTATTTATGGACTAGTGCCATACAAGGTACCACATGGCCGTAATAGTAAGGTGTACAAAGTGTTTAAAAGTGAGTAGTATTTTAAGTAATTTGAGATAATTCCTAGTTATGTGGGTATTTAGTTAATTATTGTATTAGTGGGAAATTACCAAGTTAATTAAGGGATTGGTAATTAATTCAATATTTTGGATAAGCTTACCCTTCCCCAACGTGGCAGCAACATGTGATATCCATTAAGTCCATTAAGTGACTCTTAAATTATTTTTGCAAGGTGGCAACATTTAAAGATGCCTTTGTCTCATTTGGTTAAGAATATAATAAAAAAGGGCAAAAGATGGTACAGCCCTTTACATTTCCTTTCTTGTATGTTTGTCGTTGAGCTTTCTTCATATTTAGAGAATGTGACGAGCCTTTCTAGTGTAGCATTCTCTTCCTCTAGTTAAAATGTGAAAGACTAGCTTTTCATTTGGTATTTAAAAACAATCTGATTTGGAATCTTGCTAAGACTTACAAAGTAACTATGGGGCTTAATCAATTCATTTGAAACTTCAAAGCATGAGATTTGCGATTATAAGGGAGGACGGTACAATCGTTTTCAAGAATATCATACAGATATTTCCCCAATTTGCTCCACCGTTACTTGTTGTCGCAATTGACGTGTGTTAGAGGGATTGTCAAGAGAATCGGCTCAGGTATGTTAAGGCTAAGCCCTTCCTTCATTTTGGCATGATCTCGTAATTACACGTGTTTGATAACGAGTCATAAAGAGATGTTCATACTCTCGAATTTATATACATTATCCTAGTCTCATAAATTACAGTATTCTCCTTATCGGGACTTCATATTTAATTGAGTATTATCTTCTTCCAGTCAAGAGAGCAGAGAGCCTATATATACAGTCTTACAGTATTTTCATTACCATCGAGCTATAATTGATGGGCAGGCTTCTATTGGGTAACCTCTAATCGGATGGTAAGTTATATACCGAGCCTACTGTGGCCGAGTGCCTATGAGCGAGCCTAGTCAACCGAGATACAGAGCCTTATGGCCGAGCGCCTATGAGCGAGCCTACTATGATAGAGCAGTTATATATACCTAACCTTATAAGGCCGGACAGATATTTACCTACTATATTGAGAGAGTTGAGTCAGTATCAGCATGTGAGCATATCTTCAGATTATCTTTGACTCCCAGTTACTTTGAGTTATTATATTATCAGTTCAGTTTCAACTTTCCGTATATTGCCTTACATACTCGATACATTATTTCGTACTTACGTCCCTTTTCTGGTGGCGCTGCATTTCATGCGTGCAGGTTCAGACAGACAGACGGGTAGACCTCCGCATTAGGTGTTGCCCGAGTTCAGCTGGATCGGTAAGCTCCATGCCCTTCAGAGTTGCCGGGTCCAGAGCTTTATGTACATCTTGTGTATATATTTATATATGTTATGAGTAGGTCAGGGCCCTGTTCTGATCATAGTATATCCATCAGTAGAGGCTTATAGATATATCCTGTCAGTTAGTGCAGTATGTTGGGCTTGTAGGCCGTTTATGTATATTTCGTTGATTTGCCAGCCATAGTAGTTATGAAAACCTTGTCGGCCCAGCTTTATATTGATGTTTAGTTAGCATTTGCAATTGTCTTGCAATGTGGCCCATGGCCAAAGTATGATATTATATGTTCTGAGTCCCTTAGTCGCAAGTTGGTATGCAAGGATAGGTGAGGCACCGAGTGCCGGTCTCGCCCCCAGGTTCAGGGCGTGACAAAAGTGGTATCAGAGCAGTTCTATCCTAGGGAGTCTACAAGATGCGTCTAGTACAGTCTTATTTATGGGTGTGTAGTGCACCACACTTATAAGCAGGAGGCTACAGGGCATTTAGGACTGTCACTTTTTCTTCTTGCTGTAGATCGTGTGGTAGAGCTCACTTATAAGAATTCACATTCCTAAATTCTATTTTATTTGTAATACAACGATACCTACATCTAGAAGGACAGTTGGTAAGGGATTGAATACGGTTGTGGAAGAGTTGAGTTGGAGAAACTCGAATTTGCATCATGCTTATGATGAGTAAATGTGGGTTCTCCAGCAGATCATGTGTGTACTAAGACATATGAGCTTCTAGAAAAGGACCCCTAAGGCATGAATATCTATTCACCCATATGGTAAAAAGCATCGAGAGAATCAGAAGGTATAAGTTTCAACAAGTAAAAGATGCAAGGTGAAGAAGGGTACAAGGTACCCAGTTAGTAAAGATGAACATTATCTACAATTCAGGAAGAGAGATATAAGCATTTTGAGTTACCTTCAATAGTAACAGTGGTATGTACAATTGGCCACACCCATCTTAGTTATGCCCTATGGGGGCTAACATGTGTAGTTTAAGGGAAGGACAGGATATCAGAATCCGGCTGGAGTTAGAGTAACCCAAAATGGTGAATGGATTGTTTGCGTTAGTTGACATTTCTGAAGGATATTGCAAATGTGCTAATAAATATCCTTGTGAGACACCCAGATGGTGCACTCTAAAATAGTATAGCTAGATATGAATACTAGAGTGTTCAAATTTTGTTTTTACAACGACAGGCACTGGAATCCTGGAAGGGATAAATATTACCTTAGTATGGCTCCCGTGCCTAGTAGAGAGAGAATGTTAGGCAACCCAAAGAGCCAATAGATGGAGCAAGGGGCGCTAAAAGCAAAAGAATGTCTTGTTCGAGTTTTCAGAATAAAGTGATAGACATAAATGTTAGCGGAAAATAAGAAGAGAGTAAATGAAGCATTATGAGTAAGATATGATACATGGATGACCACGGTAGATCAAAAAGATGACAGTATTACAGAGTCTATAGTGAAGTGAAGGAAAAGACGAGAGGTGATAGGCCTTGAGATAATAAAAAAGCATATGCCATAAAGTCATATCCTCATTTCGAGAAATAAGTTTATGAACCCCAATATGGGGAATTTAGTCTCGAAGATATGACATCGTGACCTTGAGAAATATTCAGATAGGAGTTGGGATAGTTAAAGATACCATATGAGTGTTATGGGAAGACAGTCAAAACTTCAGTTCAGAAGCAACCATACGAGCACATGAATATGGAGGTAAGTAACTAAGGATGATTATAGGTGAGTACGAACATCAAAAACAAATTCTGTCTGGTAAATGATATAACAAGCTTGTAATCTTACAAGAGCCAGAAGGTCTCCCTAAGTACTACAACGAAAGACTAGTTGAGGAAATAAGGAAGAAGGCTTCAACCTAAGCACAACAACCTAAAGAGGAAATGGTCTTGTAACAACAGTCTCATAACAACATTGTATGCACTCCATAAGAAAATGGCACCTACCGTGGCTAATGAATGAGAAGTAAAATCAGAATTGATATTCAAGATCACATGAGTGGTATGTAATTCCAACATGTATGGGAACTAAGATAAGCTAAGTATGAACGCAACAAGGGGCAGAAAGACTAGGAAAAGTAATGTCTCACGTTTAAAGAAATCAGAGAAGGAGCGAAAAGAATTACTCGATTAATGACCAAGAGTATGTTATGAACGCACTTAAGAGTTTGGAATTTTATACATGCAACATGTATGTTCACAATTATACTGACATAGAAGACTCCGGTATAAGTTAAAAGAAAGAATTGAGACCAGGGCATGGATAAAGGATTGAGTTGTTAGAAGATTGTATCATGAATATTCCATAACGCCCATGAAAGGGTAAAGTAATAACTAATACCGGGAGCCGCAGATCGAAAAAAGATTAAGCCTACATAAAGGCTGATCAGAAGGAAGAGGAAACTAAAGAATTACATCAACCAAGTAAATCAGGAGTCTCTTTATTGAACCCAGAAAATTATGGAAATAGTGATTGAGAACATTGCAGGATCACTCTTAATATCAGAGGTACAAGAGAGAAAGTACAACAACCATATTCCATAACGCTCCTACGATGAAGCCAGTTAGAAAAGTACCAGCCTCATAAGAAGTCAGTACGAAGCTTCCACCAGATTGTGTATGCGCCAGAGGTGCAAGTAATATAATAGAGCTTCAAATTATGGACGTGAATTATACCTATGTGGAAGGGAGGTCATGAAAGAAATAGAAGAAAAAATGCAAGATTTTAAGGTAGTAAGGTAAAGGTGAACAACGTAGGAAATACTTAGATGCAGAAGGTTGTGAATAGTCCATACTTCACATAAAAGGCTAGAAGCACGTGGATTCAGTATCCAGGAATAATAGCGGCATCGTTAGTAGCATATCTTCCAACCTATGGTTTCTAGGTACCGAGAGATCTAGCCAGGAAAGTAAAGAAGAATTAGAGGCGATGTGATGTCTCGCTTGATGTTCCAGAATAACATAAGGAAATCTATGGTGCAAGAAAGTTGAAGAAAAGTTGCGAATAGTATAAATAGATACGTATAGGTCGCAAGATAAAGTATAGTAAAGCGACAAGGTTTTAGGAATAAAGGGCGAGTGAGAAGGTGATGAGAATGGATAAGTCCTCGGGATTAAACCCACGAAAACAAGAGAGTTGATGGTTTCTCTAAGTTATAGAAAGCTCAGTAAAGCCTGAATGAACTCAAAGGAGTCTAAGACTAGTAGCATTTAGAAGAGATAGAATGCTGCCCTGGTAATAGAATAAAGGGGTAATTGTAATAGATGAGGGATGATGTTTGGGCCTGCGATTGAGTAATGATTTCATGAATTGTACAAGATTACGATACCCAAGTAAGGTAAATCACATTGGAATTCTATGAAATACGGTTATGGAAGTATAGTATCGCCACCAGGTGGATCAGTCTAATCATTTTAGATGTTCCCCGATGAGACGTGAGCCCTAGCGGTAGTGTTACATAAGAGGTCAAGTTATCAGTATTAAGGTGAAACAACAATGGATGGATAAAAGTTATAAAGTATGAGATGAGATTAGACCATCATTCTTAAGATGAACAGTAATGAAAAAGCATTAAAGGACATAGATTTATACATATGGGACGAACAACAAACGTAAGCTAGAGTTTGGTAGTAGACCTCAGTAACGATAAATCGAGGTAAGCGTTATGGTATATTATGACCTACTTAGATGCAGTAAAGTCATGCGAATAGATAACCGGGCCTATGATATAAGATATAGCAATATTCGTAAGTTCTACAAAGTACCGAGCGAAGAACTTCAGTATACCTATAGATCTGTATATGTTTACAAAGTGAGGCAATATTCGTAAGTTCTACAAAATACTACTCAAGATCTGTATATGTTTACAAAGTGAGGCCTCGAGATTGGCTAAAAGTTGGAGGGGAGAGTCACATAGGCGCACATATAAGGAAAAAGTTATACATGCTGCATGACCAAAGTAGCAAGAGTTACGCAATTAGAAGAATTCCGACCACAGGCTGTGGTGTGAGAAAGAGGCCTACAGGTGGGAATATCCTGGACTTTGGATTTAATCACAGAACAATTTCCTAGATGGCAAGGAGAGTATTAAAATATTCGCAAGAGCTATAAGTTATGAAAATGATAAGTGCATCAGTCAACATTCGAGGACGAATATTCCAAAGGGGGGAATGATGTTACATCCCGCATTTTTGTATGTTAA
>AWOL01S0069307.1:4217-20248 GCA_000715115.1 Nicotiana otophora | reverse complement strand
GGGGGGGGGGGGATGATGTTACACCCCACATTTTTGTACGTGGAAGTACGCCATAAATAAATTAATGAAAGCTCGGAAATGAGATGTTACATCCAGCATTTTCGTACATTAAAGTTTCGTCGTAGGTTAATCGACGTAATTTCGGGAATGAGATTATTTTGGGATTATAAGTATTATGCTATTTCAAAAAAGTGAGAAGTAAATTCGTGAAGGTGAGAGGATAAGCGAACCAAAGTAAATATGTTTCGTCGATGTTTGACATTTTGGGATAAAATACGGTATGAGCTATAATACCCGGTATTTATGAACTAGTGCCATATAAGGTACCACATGGCAGTAATAGTAAGGTGTACAAAGTGTGTTAAAAGTGAGTAGTATTTTAAGTAATTTGAGATAATTC
This sequence comes from Nicotiana otophora, assembly GCA_000715115.1. NCBI lineage: Eukaryota > Viridiplantae > Streptophyta > Magnoliopsida > Solanales > Solanaceae > Nicotiana > Nicotiana otophora. Next base: position 19,848 of record AWOL01S0069307.1, on the reverse strand, counting down.
CTAATTATGTGGGTAATTGGTTATTAATTGGATTAGTGGAGAATTACCAAGTTAATTAAGGGATTGGTAATTAATTCAATATTTTGGATAAGCTTACCCTTCCCCAACGTGGCAGCAACATGTGATATCCACTAAGTGACTCTTAAATTATTTTTGCAAGGTGGAAACATTTAAAGATGCCTTTGTCTCATTTGGTTAAGAATATAATCAAAAAGGGCAAAAGATAGTATAACCCTTTAGATTTACTTTCTTGTATGTTTGTCGTTGAGCTTTCTTGCTATTTAGAGAATGTGATGAGTCTTTCTAGTGTAGCATTCCCTTCCTCCAGATAAAAAGTGAAAGACTAGCTTTTCATTTGGTATTTGAAAACAATCCAAATTCGAATCTTGCTAAGACTTACAAAGTAATGATGGAGCTTAATCAATTCATTTGAAACTTCAAAGCGTGAGATTTGCAATTATAAGGAAGTACGGTACAATCTTTTTCAAGAATATCATACGAATTTTTCTTTACTTCGCTCTGCCGTTACGTGTTGTCGCAGTTGATGTGTGTTAGATGGATTGTCAAGAGAATCGACTCAGGTATGTTAAGGCTAAACCCTTCCTTCATTTTGGCATGATCTCGTAATTACATGTGTTTGATAACGAGTCATAAAGAGACGTTCATACTCCCGAATTTATATACATTATCTTAGTCTCATAAATTACAATATTCTCCTTTTTGGGACTTCATATTTAATTGAGTATTGTCTTCTTCCAGTCAAGAGAGCAGAGAGCCTATATATATAGTATTGCAGTATTTTCATTACCATCGAGCTATAATCGATCGACAGGCCCCTATTGGGCAACCTCTAATTAGATGGTAAGTTATATACCGAGTCTACTGTGGCCGAGCGCCTATGAGTGAGCCTAGTTGGCCGAGATACAGAGCCTAGTATGGTCGAGCGCCTATGAGTGAGCCTACTACGGTAGAACAGTTATATATACCGAGCCTTATAAGGTCGGAAAACTATTTACCTACTATATTGAGACAGTTGAGTTAGTATCAGCAGGTGAGCATATCTTCAAATTATCTTTGACTCCCAGTTACTTTCAGTTATCATATTATCAGTTCAGTTTCAGCTTTTAGTATATTGCCTTACATACTCGGTACATTATTTCGTACTGAAGTCTCTTTTCTAGGGGCGCTGCATTTCATGCGTGCAGGTTGAGACAGACAGACGGGTAAACCTCCGCATTAGGTATTGCCCGAGTTCAGCTGGATCGGTAAGCTCCATGCCCTTCGGAGTTGCCGGGTCTAGAGCTTTATATATATCTTGTGTATATATGTATATATGTTATGAATAGGTCGGGGCCCTATTCTGATCATAGTATATCCATCAGTAGAGGCTTGTAGACATATCCTGTCAGTTAGTGCAGTATGTTGGGCTTGTAGGCCATTTATGTATATTTCGTTGGTTTGCCAGCCGTAGTAGTTATGACGGCCTTGTCGGCCCAGCTTTATATTTATGTTTAGTCAACATTCGCAATTGTCTTTCAATATGGCCCATGCCTAAAGTATGACATTATATGTTCAGAGTCCCTTAGTCGCCAGTTGGTACGCAAGGATAGGTGAGGCACCGAGTGCCGGTCTCGCCCCCATGTTCGGGGCGTGATAGCTGGATAGATAAAGGCTAAGTTCGAGGGTTTTATCCCATTTCATTTTGGGACTTTGAGAGCTCAGATTTAGGCGATAATTTGAGAGATTTTCAGATGAAGCAATTGGGTTATGATTTTTAACTCATTTATGGTTATATTCCACTAATCTATCGTTAATTTCATTTTTTAATTAAGGATTTGGGTTGAGCAAATTGGGAAAAAAGTTGGAAAGTGCTTCAACTGATTTTTTGGGTTTTGATTGAGGTTTTGGTATGAGATTTGAGTAACTTGGTATGGGTGGACTCGTGGTTGAATGGGTGTTCATATTTTGTGACTTTTACCCGATTTCGAGATGTGGGCCCGGGTCGACGTTTTGGGGCGATTTTTGAAATTTTTGTTAAAGTCTTGAATTTACTAATTAGATTAGTTTATTATAATTGTATTTATAGTATGTAATTGTTTCTAGATAGATTTGGGCCATTCGGAGTCGGAAAGTCGAGGAAAAGGCGTTCTTGTTGATTGATTAAGCTTGGCTTGAGGTAAGTGTCTTGCCTAACCTTGTGTGGGAGAAATCCCCTCAGGATTTGGTACTGTTGCGATACTTCCGTGATATGTGAGCGCCGTGTACACGAGGTGACGAGTGCGTACACGGGCTAGTTGTTGAAAAATCCGATTTTTGCTGAGCAGTAACCTGTTACGTCTTAATTGAGTTATACCAGCATGGGTACTTATCCTGTTAGCCTAATATCGCATGTCTACGTGTCTTGATTGCTTATTTGAAACCTGTACAACATGCTTAGTTGATTTTCATTTGTTTTCCTTGACTTGTATTTAGTCATAAGATGTAAGCTTTCTTGTTGTAATTGGTGTTTCTATCGATTTCGAGCTGTGTGTTTACTTTTGGGACTACGAGGCGGTACCTCGGGAGATCCCCTGTCGCATATTTAATTTTAGGACTACGAGGCGGTATCTCGGGAGATCCCCCTACATATTTACTTTTGGGACTACGAGGCGGTACCTCAGGAGATCCCCCTGCATATTTACTTTTGGGACTATGAGGCGGTACCTCGGGAGATCCCTTGTATATTTACTTTTGGGAATACGAGGCGATACCTCGGGAGATCCCCTGCTGAGCATTTACTTTTGGGACTACGAGACCGTATCTCGGGAGTGCCCCCGTTGTTTATCCTTATGTGCTATGTTGTTATCTTTATGTAGTTTCTTCTCGTTAAATTTCTAGTCTCCTATTACATTGCTATATGTTTTTGCCTTAAGTTATTGTATACCAGTTGGGCCCTGACCTGACCTCGTCACCACTCTACCGAGGTTAGGCTTGGCACTTACTAGGTACCGGTGTGGTGTACTCATGCTACTCTTCTGCACATGTTTTGTGTGCAGATCCAGGTACCTCCTACTAGCCTCGCTATTAGTTGCGTACTTGTTGCTGCTCCAGAGACTTCAAGGTATATCTGCCAGCGTCCGCAGAACTCGAAGTCCCCCACTATCCCCTTCACTTTTGTTTTCTTCTAGTTACTGATATATAGAAACAGTTAGACAAATTCTTAGAGCTTGTGACTTGTGATTACCGGGTTTTGGCAATATTGTTATACTCGGTTATTGGTTACTTGTACATGCCGAGCGGCATTTTCTATTATATAGTTATCTGATGAAAACTTAGTTGTTGATTCTGTCTATTTTTTTTATTTTTCTGTAATTGTTAGGCTTACCTAGTCGTAGAGACTGAAAGGTATATTGACTGACTAGATGCTCCGGTATAATGAGTTACTAGATACTCCAAGATGTGTACAATCGACACAGTCTTGAATGTTTTATTCTCGATCACCTTATTAGTACTTTGCTCGGATACTTCATTTGTGGATCAATTGAAAATTCAATTATATTCGATTAAAACTTACTATAATTGAATTAAATTATATTAATACAACTTAATATAATTGGATACAAATTAATATTGGAGACGTTTGTACTTATCTTCGAGAGGCTGCCGAATCCTTAGGAAAATTTCACTTGTATTCTTTTGTGCGAACTTGTTGATTCCGGAAACTAAATTTTTATTATTCTATTCTCTCATAGATGGTGAGGACATGTACTACCGGATCGGACGGTTAGCCACCAGTGCCACCAGTTGTGGCTGCAAGTGGTTGAGGCCGTGGTAGAGGTCGAGGTGTAGCTCATACAGCAGTTAGAGCAGCACCTATTGATGACGTCCAAATCCACTACTAAAAAATAAATGCACACGATCACAAGCAATATAATTTACCCAACTATGATTCGGGGTCGAATCCCACAGAGAACAATATATAGGTGATTAGGAATGTAAGAGAATTATCACTTATTATGCAATGCCAAACACTTAGAATGGTTGTTGAGAAAATATTATAGCTAAATGTGAAAATGTAAATTACCCTAGAAAGCAAGTAAAATGATCAATGGCTACAAGCATGGGTGCATCGGGATTTACGCTCAAGTAACGATCCAATATATTTTATAATTTTATAAATATGAACGAGTTTATATTAATTAGCCTCGGATAATTATTCTATATTAGCTTCTCTTGAAGACTACCAAGACTTACTAATTGAATTATCTCTAAAACAATTAAGATATTAAGCACACTCGAATATGGCTACAAGTAGTTCATTCCTATCCCTAGGTAGAATCTATAAAGTGAGGGTTAACGCCTCAAGTTCTTGTTCTTTCCCAACCTCGAGTTATTTTTCCCAAAATTAATCCGAAGTGAATGGGCGAGTCCTAGGGTTAGCTAATACCTTTGGAAACATTTAAGAACAAGAATAATTAAAGAAACAATAACTCAGTTCATAATAAATAAAAATTGTTCAATACATAAGCGCAACAAGGTATTTAATCCACACTTTAAATATGAATATTCTCATAAACAAGATTCAAGTATTGGGAAAAATACTACACACTTAAATATTCAATACAAAGCAAGGAAATGAAGAAATGAGCATAAACGAGTAAGAAATTCTCAACCAAGGAGCTTCAAATCTTCAAGACCCAAATGTGTGTGCAAGAACTCTAGCCCCAAAACTTGTCTTCTCTAGTCTGAGAGATTGAAAAATAAGCCAAAGATCTGCCAAAGAAGAAGAGAAGTTTCTAATAATCTAGGTCGTGTATTTGTCGGTTTGGAGTTGCGAAAATGTGAATTGTCAATTTTGTCAGTGTCTGAAGCCTGTTTACTGCACCTGCAGAAGAATCCTCGCAGGTGCGGCTCCGCAGATGTGGGTAGCTTATCGCAGAAGCGAAATTAGATGGGAAACTCTGGCTCCGCAGAAGCGGACTTCTACGTGCAGACGCGCAATCGCAGATTCGATCATTAAGCGCAGAAGCGTTGACCGTAGATGCGGTTGGACGATCGCAGAAGCGATTTCTGCCAGCTATGTCATTTCCCGCATATGCGTATCCTTTCTCGCAGATGTGAGATCGCATAAGCGACTTGCCTTCCGCATATTCGAGATATCTGAAGGCTTTTGAATTGTTTCAACTCTATGTTTGCTCAATTCTACTTCAATTGAATTCAACTCTCTTCATGGCATCATTTACCTAAAACTCTATCAATACACACCATAAACAACCTCATATTATAATTTAAGGACGCAAAATCTAAAGAAAGGAGACTAAAATAAATGGTAAAATCACCACTCATCACCTATAGAACTACCAGTTTCTCTAGCTCAGGAGCAAGTTCCAGACATAGTTGAGCTGGTGGGACCAGCTCAGGCACCAGCTGTGCCCATTGTGATTCCAGGCCTCCGGAGACTCTAGCACAAATATTGACTGTTTGCACTTGCCTTGCTCAGGTGTTTTCGGCTCAGGCCGCACCAGCCACTTCTCAGGCTGGGAGAGGTACTTATACCCCTGTTGCCTGTACTCCAGAGCAGGTAGTGTAGGGACCTCAGATACCGGGGACATTACCAGTCCAGCCGGTTGCAGCTGTTCAGGCCCATGTGGTTCCTGTTATGACTGATAATGAGTAGAGAAGATTGGAGAGGTTTGGGAGGCTCCAGCCTCCATCTTTCAGTGGGACAGAGTCAGAGGATGCCCAGGGTTTCTTGGACAAGTGCCAGCGGATTCTCTGTACAACAGGTATTCTGGAGACCAATGGGGTCTCGTTCACTACCTTTCAGTTTATGGGGCAGCGTTTAGATTGTGGGAGGCTTATGAGAGGCGTAGGCCAATCGGCGCAGTACCACTTACATGGCAGGAGTTCTCCATTATCGTCTTGGAGGAGTTTGTGCCGCAGTCTCGCAGAGAGGAGATGCACAGATAGTTTGATCAGTTAGGTCATGAGGGCATGTATGTGACGCAGTACGATATGAGGTTTTTTGAGTTGGTTCGTCATGCAGTTTGGTTGGTTCCCACTGATAGGGAGAGGATTAGAAGGTTCATTGATGGCCTCACATACCAGCTACGATTGCTTATGACTCGAGAGAGGGTGTCTGGTGCTACTTTTGACAAGGTGGTTGACATTTCTAGGCATATAGAGATGGTCCATAGCTAGGAGCGTGGAGAGAGGGAGGCCAAGATGCCTCGTAGACCGGGTGGTTTCAGCGGTGTTCCTTCAGGGGGCAAGTTGTATCACAGCAGGGGTCGTCCATATAGGGACAATCAGATGGGTCGTCCAGCTCATCATGGTTCATCATCCAGCCATGGTTCATACAGTTCTCATCAGGGTCAGTCATCTCTCAGTGCCTTTCCTGTTCAGAGTTCGTCCTGTTCCCCTTCAGTCAGGGTTCATTTGCACCGAGTGCTTCTAGCGGTTATTCTGGTTCTCAGGGCCCGTATTCAGTCCCCACCACCAGTAGTACCGGGAAGTTTCTTTGAGTGCGGGGAGTTTGAGCATATGTGGAGGCAGTTCCCTCGTCTACCGGGAGGTCTAGTGCAACAGATGAGTCAAACTATAACTTCAACACCAGTTACTACACCACTCGCTCAGTTAGCTCGGGGTGGCTCCCAGTCAATCAGAGGCCGCCCTAGAGGGGGAGGTTGATGAGGAGGCGGCCAGGCCCGATTCATGCTCTTCCTACCAGACCAGATATTGTTGCCTCAGATAAAGTGATCACATATATTGTCTCCGTTTGCCACAAGGATGCCTCTATATTATTTGACCATGGTTCCACTTATTCGTATGTCTCATCATATTTTGCTCATTATATGGATATGCCCCGTGAGTTTTTAGTTTTATCTATTCATGTATCTACGCCAGTGGACGATACTATTATTGTGAACTATGTATATTGGTCGTGTGTAGTGACTATTGGGGGATTGGAGAAGTTGATCTCTTGTTGCTTAGTATGGTTGATTTCTTGGCGATGCCGGGGTTGCCAAGGATCGAGTGGAGAGGTTCTCTAGATTATATTCCCATCATGGTGATTTCTTACTTAAAGGCCCAACGAATGGTTGGGAAAGGGTGTTTATCATATTTGGATTTTGTGAGAGATATTAATGCTGACACTCCTGCTATTGACTCTACTCCGGTGGTTCAAGACTTTCCGGATGTATTTCCTACACACCTACCGGGTATGCCACCCGACAGGGATATTGATTTCGGTATTGACTTGGTGCAGAACACTCAGCTTATTTCTATTCCTCCATATTGTATGGCACCAGCGGAATTGAAAGAATTAAAAGAGAAACTTCAGGAACTTCTTGATAAGGGGTTTATTACGTCCAGTGTGTCACCTTGGGGTGCGCTGATTCTGTTTGTGAAAAAGAAAGATGGTACTATGAGGATGTGCATTGATTACAGGTAGTTGAACAAAGTTACAATTGAAAACAAATATCTTTTGCCGCACATTGATGATTTATTTGACTAGCTTCAGGGGGAGAGGGTGTTCTCCAAAATTGATTTGAGGTTTAGGTATCACTAGTAGAAAATTCGGGATTTAGATATCCTAAAGACGGAATTCAGGACCCGTTACGGTCACTACGAATTTCTTGTGATGTCTTTTGGGCTGACCAACGCCCCAACAACATTCATGCACTTGATGAATAGTGTAATGCAGCCGTATCTTGACTCGTTTGTCATAGTATTTATTGATGATATCCTGGTATACTTACGTAGCCAAGAGGAGCATGCACAACAATTGGGTATTGTATTACAGAAGCTAAGAGAGGAGAGACTGTATGCCAAATTCTCTAAGTGTGAGTTCTAGCTTAGTTGGGTGGCATTCTTGGGACACATGGTGTCCAGTGAAGGAATTAAGTTGGATCCGAAGAAGATAGAGGCAGTTCAAAGTTAGCCCAGACCATCTTCATCTACTGAGATTAGGAGTTTTCTCGGCTTGGCCCGATAATATCGATGCTTTGTGGAGGGTGTCACATCCATTGCAGCGCTTATGACTAAATTGACCCAGAAGGGTGCTCCATTCAGGTGGTCGGATGAGCGTGAAGAAATATTTCAGAAGCTCAAGACTACTTTGACCACAACTGCAGTTCTAGTTTTTCCTTCACCATCAGGTTCTTATACTGTATATTGTGATGCTTCTCGGATTGGTATTGAGGTGTGTCTTAATGCAATAGGGTAGAGTAATTGCTTATGCTTCGCACTAGTTGAAGCCACATGAAAAGAACTACCCTTTTATTATTTATAGTTGGCGGCTATTGTTCATGCATTGAAGATTTGGAGACACTACCTCTATGGTGCGTCTTGTGACGTATTTACGGATCATCGGAGTTTTCAGCATTTATTCAAACAAAAGGATCTAAATTTGAGGTAGCGCAGATGGTTGGAGCTACTAAAAGATTATGATATTACTATTCTGTATCATCCCATGAAGGCCAATGTGGTGGTCGATACTTTGAGTAGAAAGGCGGTGAGTATGGGTAGCCTTGCATTCATTCCTGTTAGTGAAAGGCCTTTTGCAGTTGATGTTCAGATCCTGGGCAATTAGTTTGTGAGATTAGATGTTTCGGGGCCTAGTCAGATTCTAGCTTGTGTGGTTTCTCAGTCTTCCTTATATGACCGCATCAGAGAGCATCAGTATGATGACCCTCATTTGCTTGTCCTAAAGGACATAGTTCAGCACGGTGATGCCAGAGATGTTACTATCGGGGATAATGGCATATTGAGGATGCAGTGTCGGATTTGTATACCAAATGTACATGGGCTACGTGAATTGATTCTTGAGGAATCTCATAGTTCAGGGTATCCATTCATCCGGGTGCCACTAAGATGTACTAGGACTTGAGGCATCACTATCGGTGGAGAAAAATGAAAAAAGATATAGTTGGGTTTGTAGCTTGGTGTTTAAATTGTCAACAGGCGAAGTACGAGAATCAGAGACCGGGCAGATTGCTTCAGAGACTTTAAATTCCGGAGTTGAAGTGGGAGCGTATTACTATAGACTTCATAGTTGGACTCCCACGGACTTTGAGGAAATTTGATGTTGTTTGGGTGACTGTAGATCGGTTGACCAAGTAAGCACATTTTATTCCAGTTGGTACTACTTATTTTGCGGAGCGGTTGGCTGAGATTTATATCCGCGAGATTGTTCGCCTTCACGGTGTGCCGGTGTCCATCATTTCAGATCGGGGCACGCAGTTTACCTCACAGTTTTGGAGAATAGTGCAGCGAGGATTAGGCACGCAGGTTCAGCTGAGTACAACATTTCACCCTCAAACGGACGGAGTTCGAGCGCACTATTCAGATTTTGGAAGATATGTTACGCACTTGTGTTATAGATTTTGGGGGTTCTTGGGATCAGTTTCTGCCTCTAGCAGAGTTTGCCTATAATAACAACTATCAATCGAGCATTCAGATGGCTCCGTATGAGGCTTTATATGGGAGATGGTGTCGCTCTACGGTGGGTTGGTTTGAGCCGGGTGAGCTAGGCTATTGGGTACTGACTTAGTTCAGGATGCTTTGGAAAAAAATAAATTGATTTAGGATCGAATTCGCACGGCGCAATCTAGATAGAAGCGTTATACTGACCGGAAGGTTCGTGAAGTTTCTTACATGGTAAGAGAGAAGGTACTACTCAGAATTTCGCCTATGAAAGTTGTTATGAGATTCGGGAAAAAGGGCAAGTTGAGCCCTCGGTGTATTGGGCATTTTGAAATACTTAAGAAGATTGGAGAGGTGGCTTATGAACATGCATTGCGGCCTAGTTTATCGGGTATTCACCTAGTGTTTCATGTATCCATGCTCCGAAAGTATGTCGGTGATCCGTCTCATGTTTTAGATTTTAGCACAGTGTAGTTGGATGGTTATTGCCGGTGGCTATTATAGATCTGCAGGTTCGAAAGTTGAGATCAAAGAACATAGGTTCACTAAAAGTGTAGTGGAGAGGCCAGCCAATCGGAAAAGCTACTTGGGAGACTGAGCGGGAAATGCGGAAAACATATCCACACCTATGCGAAAAACATATCCACACCTATCCACACCTCGTCTTTAATTTAAACATTCATTTCTCTATTCTAAGACCTCAAAAATCACTATTCATCATTCCTCGACTTGCATACGCAGTCCGTAAATTTGTCGGAAAGTTTTTATATGAAAAATGGATTAAAATATAAAATAGTGCTTCAAAACTCATTTGAGTTGACGTCGGTGAACATTTTGAAACAACAGACCCTGATCACTATTTTGACAGTTTCGGTAGGGTCCATATCGTGATTTGGGACTTTGGCGTATTCCCGGAATTTAAATTGGAGGTCCCTAGCTTGAGATATCGCCATTTATTGAAAATTTAGAGTTGGAAAGGCTAAAGGTTTCCCAAGATTGACTGTGGATTTGACTTTATTATATCGGGGTCGGAACCTAATTCTAAAAATTGAAATAGTTCCGTTATGTCATTTATGACTTGTGCGTCAAATTTGAAGTTATTCCGGATTCGTTTAATATGTTTTGGCACGAGTATTGTAAATTGAAAAGTTTGAAACTCAAAAGTCCTAATCGAGGTGTTAATTATAATTTCGACGTTGTTTGACGTGATTTGACACCACGAGTAAGTCCATATTATGTTACAGGACTTGTTGATATATTCGAACGGGGTCCCGAGTACCCGAGTGTAATTTGGATCGAAATCAGATCAAATTTTGGACTTAAGCAAATTCTGGAATTTTGCTCCTTCGGGTGTGTTCGCTTCTGCGAAGACTTGGCCGCAGAATCGTGAAGTCCATTGCAGAAGCGGAAGTAGAGGAGCTGGGCAAGAAGCCGTAAAAGCAGAAAGTTGTTGCAGAAGCGGACATTTTGTTCGCAGAAGTGGAAAGCAGCGTAGATGCGCATTTGGCATCGCAAAAGTGACACCGCAGATGCAGCGATTTCGTCGCAGAAGCGAAAATTGACAAAAACATAAGTGATCGAAAATCAATCATTTTGCCATTTTTGTTTGAGTTTTAAAACATCGGTTTTTGAGCGATTTGAAGGAGTTTTTCACGACTTTGACTTGGGTAAGTATTCTATACCCGAAAGTGATTATATTTCATAAATCCATGCTTATATTCATCGTTTATTTCTGATTTAGATGGAAGAAAATTAGAATTTTTATAAAATCTCCAAAAATGTAAAATGAAGATTTGAAGGTATATCTGATATCAGAATTCAATAATTTTTGTATGGTTGAACTCGTATCAGAACGGGTGTTCGAATTTCGTGAGTTTTCCCGGGATTCGAGACATGAGTCCCACCATCAAGTTTTAAAATGAATTTTGTATTTTAATCCAAAAAATCTGTAAATTCATATGAAATTAATTCTTACGATTTGTGTTGAGTATATTGAATTATTTGTGACTAGATCTGAAGCTTTCAGACACGAATTCGCGAGGCAAAGGTTTATTGGAATCTTGAAATTGGTTGCGAAGCGAGGCAAGTGTCGTGGTTAACATTGACTTGAGGGAATAGAACGCTTGAATTATTTGTTATGTGAAATTCATGTGAACGACGTATAGGCGAGGTGATGAGTGTCTATACGTCGTCAAATTAATTATTTGCATAATTATTTGAAAATTATAAATCGTTTTAATCATGAATTAATTATTATATTAATTATTTCTCTCATATTCCTTGCTCAATATTATGCCTTAAATTCATGCTATTATTGATACATACTTATTTGATTTATGTGACTTAATTGCTACTTGATATTTAGCATACTAATTATTAAATTGCCTATTTTCTCCTTAATTGTCACAATTAATTGCTACCTGCCATCACTTATTTCTATATAAATCATAATTATTTTATGCTTGTTGTCTTATAATTTCATATTAATTATTGCATTTATTGGAGTAATTTCTTTTATAAGAATTGGTAAATTATATTATTGGAGGAGCGGGTTGCACACCCCAACAAAAGTGAAAGGGAATATATTGGAGGAGCGGGTTGCATGCCGCAGCAGAATTGATTGAAATGAATATATTGGAGGAGCGGGTTGCACGCTGCAACAGGATTAAATGAAAATGAATATATTGTGGGATCGGTTTACACGCCGCAATGGAAACTGATTGAAATAATAATTGGTTATGACTACCGATTTGGCGTCAGCTGTTGAAATGAATTACCTGTTTTATTTCTAGTATTGTTGTTATTTATTATTATTGCGTACAGGTTAATGTAAGTGACCTGGCTTAGCCTCGTCACTACTTCGTCGAGGATAGGTTCGACACTTACTGGGTACATGGGGTCGGTTGTACTCATACTACACTATGCACTTCTTGTGCAGATACCGGAGTTGGTCCCAGTGGCGTATAGTAGATTTGCTCGAATTCAACTATTCACAGGAGACTTGAGATATAACTGCATGGCGTTTGCAGTTCTGAAGTGCCCTTCCACTTTATCATAGCTGTGTATTTCTTTCAGAGAACTTCATTTTCATTCAAACCTTTATTTGTATTATTGTAGTAGCTCGTGCACTTATGACACCAGTTCTGAGATGGTATTTAGACATCGCTATTATTATGGATTACTCACTTTATTTCAGACTTTATTTCCACATTTGTTTCTTTGTTATTAATTAAGTTAAAATTATTTTAAAATGGCTAATATTATTCTAACGTTGGCTTGCCTAGTAAGTGAAATGTTAGGCGCCATCACGGTCCCGAAGGTGAGAATTTCGGGTCGTGACACCGGGTATAATTCTAAACCCATTCGAGGACGAACATTTGTTTAAGAGGGGGAGAATATAACGACCCGACCTGTCATTTTGAGAATTTCATCCCTGTTTCCCCATTTACTACTCATTTTGTGCTTATAGTTGTTTTATGACTTGTCGGTGTAATTGCTTCGGATCCGTTGAGGTTTCAGAATGAATTGAAACGCTTAGTCTCAAAGATAAAAGGTTAAGTTGAAATAATTTACCAGATGATGAAATATGTGTAAACGACTCCGAAATAGAATTTTGATCGTTTCAATAGCTCCGTATAATGATTTCGGACTTAGGAGTGTGTCCGGATATTTATTTTGGGATTCGTAGCTAAATTAGGCTTGAAATGGCGAAAATGAGAAATTTAAGTTTGGAAGTTTGACCGGGGAGTTGACTTTTTGATATCGGGGTCGGAATCCAGTTCTAAAAATTTTTATAGGTCCGTTATGTCGTTTATGACTTGATTTGATATGTTTCGGCTGAAAATATAAAAGTTGGGAGATTTAAAAACTCATAATTCAATTCGATGCGCGATTCGTAATTTCGATGTTGTTTGACGTGGTTTGAGGCCTCGACTAAGTTTGTATTGCATTTTCAGATTTTTTGGTTGAACATTGCATTTGGGAGTTGAATTATTTTGACCTCGCGAAGCCCGGTGTGTAGTGCGCTAGACCGTGCTATATACCTCGTGAACCGGGTCTGTAGTGCGCTAGACCGTGCTATATACCTAGCGAAGCCAGGTCTGTTAGCGCGCTAGACCGTACTATATCCCTCACGAAGCCTTGTCTGTATCTCGCTACAGAGCTCGCGATGCCTGGTTTGTAGCTTGCTACAGAGCGTGCCTAGCCTGGTCTATAGCCCGGTCCGAAATTTGGAGGGTCCATACTTCTATCTTTACAACCTGAACCTATCTCGTTAAATAGACGTAAGGGACCATTTATTAAGGGAATATCTCATATTTTAGAGAGAAGTGAGAGTGTTCTAGAGAGAGGAATAAGTCTAAGTGCTTTGTTCATTAAAATCTTGTCCAAGCCTTGAAATCCAACAAGAAATCCCTCAAGTTCTTCATCTAAGAGGTAAGGTTCCATACCCTAGTTATCAATTTCATTTTTGGGCGATGTTTGAGCGAGAATTCACAGAGGTAAGTCACTTGTGGTAATTGTTAGTCAATACTATGGAATTAGAATCGAATATTCTGAGTTGATGTCGGAATTTGTTAAATTTGGTATGGTTGGACTCGTGGTTAAAGGGGCATTCATATTTTATAACTTTTGTCGGATTCCGAGACTGGGCCCCACTGACAATATTTGAGTTAATTTTGGATTTTTGTTGGAAAATTAGTATTTTGCATATGGAATTAATTCATATAATATGTATTGAATGAATTGAAGTATTTGTGAATAGATTCGAGGCATTCAGAGGCCGATTCGCGAGGCAAAGGCATAGTGAAGTAAAGAATTACACGGTTTGAGGTAAGTAACAGTTCTAAATTTGGTCCTGAGGGTATGAATCCCTGAATTCTATGTTATATCAATTTTTGGAGGTGACGCACATGCTAGGTGACGAGCGTGTGAGCATGCACCATAGAAACTGTGACGTAAATAAATTATGTGGAGTTGTAAAATTAAAGAATCATGTTATTATCCGCGTATCCTCCACGTGTTATAGAAATTGAGATGAGACACGTATTAAAAATCATGCTTAGGGATATGTTGTTATTATTGGTACCCACTGAGGTCATTTCTGCGGTTAAATTATATGTTCAAATTGTAATTTCACACTCAGCCATGTTCATTCATTTCATATCATATCTCAGTCTCTGTTGCTATTTATTGATACATCATATTATCATTTTTGGGCTGAGTTTCATGCCATCTTGATCCTGAGAGACCGGAGAGGTTGATGACTGAGTGAGGCTGAAGGCCTGATTGTGAGGATATTTACGGGATCGGGTTGCATGCCGCAGCATGTTTCATTGATTTATTCTATGATTGGCTTGTTATAGCTCTTGGGTTGAAGGAGCTCCTCCGGAGTCTGTACACACGCCCAGTGAACGCAGGTACCTACTGAGTGCGAGTGCCGAGTGCCGAGCCCTGAGTGATTAAGAGGAGTGAGTGATTGTGAGGAAAAAGTGATTGTGAGGTTGGAGTGAATGGGAGGACTGAGGGACTGATGTTCTGAGAGGATGCATTGATTTCATTATTGTTGCACTTTAACTGTCATATATCAGTGTTTTAGAAGCTTCTGAAAGATATTATCTCTTGTTTCAGTCGAACTTGATATGAAATTACTATGGAGTTTTAAATGTTGAATTGGAAAGCATGCCTACCTTCTATTGTTGAAAATTACTGTAATTGGACTTAACTGTGAAGCTCGTCACTATCTTCAGTTCTTCATTTAGTATTGTTACTTGTTGAGTTGGTTGTACTCATACTACACCCCGCACCCCATGTACAAATCGAGGTACCTATGGTCACGACGGTTGCTAGTTATTCAGAGCTTTATCTGCAGAGACTATCGAGGTAGCTGCTTGGCGTCCGCAGACCTTAACTGTCTTTCCTTTCAGTTATTTGTACTGTTCTATATTTCCAGACAGCGTTCTATCCGTCAGACTATGTTATTATTTAGATGCTCATGTCCTCATTGACACTGAGTTTTGGGAGTGTTTTACGTCAGTATTAACGAGATTTTGTATGGACTTTAAATATTATATTTTTTTAAAACTTAAAAGAAATTTTGGTTTATTGAGGTTGTCGGCTTGCCTAGTATCGAGATAGGTGCCATCACAACAGGTGAGATTTTTGGTCGTGACAATATGTGTGTGTGTGTGTGTGTGTGTGCACACACACACACACACACACATATATA
>AWOL01S0069300.1:18070-37121 GCA_000715115.1 Nicotiana otophora | reverse complement strand
GTCCCTAAGACTAGGTGCCATCACGATACCCAACGGAGAAAAAATTGGGTCGTGACAGTTATAAAGAGAGAGAGAGAGAGGTGAAATTAGGGTCTGCCTTTGGGGAGTGGGGGAGATGGTGTTTTAAGAGCGGGGCATGGGCCAGGCTATGGGGTGGATTGGGCTTCTAAAGGGATGTGCTTGAAACAATTGCAAAATTAGTCACTTTGGACTCAAATTTTAATTAAATCTAATTTGTGTGGCTAAACTATTATATATATTTTACTCACTAACTGACTAATGACCTAATTAATTAGCCAACCTAAGAATGCATTTTATTGGTTTTTAGATATTTATATAATGCATTTAACAATGTAATTAAATCCTAAAATGCAATTTAAAATCTAAAATGCTATAAATTAAGATTTGAACATTCTTTTATGATTTTTATGATTTACGATATTCCTAACATGCATAAACAATGCGAATAAATGAAAAATCAAATAAATAAAAACTCCTAAGAATAATTAAAATTATTTTTTTGACTTTTTTTAGGAGTAATTTCCTATGTGGGGAAAAAATTAGGTGCTCACAACGGCCCCTCTTTGCTCAAAAACACGAAGAATTTTTGGCAAAGATAAAGTGAGCAATTATGAGCAATTTCTGCGCATTTGAATACTCCATGGGAAGCATTTTTGAAAGAGTTTGACCGAACCTTGCTTCGGAGGTTGCCTACATATCCTTGGCTATAAAGGAATCAAGTCAATGTAGTTCTGAAAGTTTCAGTAGCTGGGACTACCGATAAGCTGTGATTTCACTGTTGTTGCTGCTGTTTACTGCTTGATGAGCTCCTTATTACACCAAAGTCAAAATGAAAAAGACTAACTAAACCTATCAGCTACGAGTTACAAGATTCCTATCTATGAGTCTTTTGAATCTTGATCTTGAGTCTTGGCTGGTTCTTCATGCAGACTCTGATCTGAACCTCGATGCTTGCTAGCAGCAAGTGCTAGTTCATTCTTCTTCGGCTTCTTTAGATCAAGACGGGACATGCAGAGTTTATGGCATCCATTTCCGCACTTTGGGTTCACTTATTTTCTTTTCTTTATTTTGGACTAAGACTTCTTTTTGGTCATCTCGAACTTTGTGCCTCGAGGTATAACCTGCTCAGGCTCCAAAACAAACGAAAGAACGAAATTTTTCTGCCCCAGTTTTCACTAGAAAAATTTCGTGAGTTATTAGTAATAAAACTCTATACTACTTCATTATTGAAAGTAATAAAAGGTCAGGATTGGTGTACCCTGAAAAAACAGGGACTAAGGAGTGGAAACCTTATGTCAAAATAAAATCAACTAGGGAGTGGAGACCCTATGTTGGAAAAGCGACTTGGGAGTGGAGACCCTATGTCTAAAATAAATAAACTAGGGAGTGGAGACCATATGTTGGAAAAATGACTTGGGAGTGGAGACCAAATGTTGGAAAAATGACTTGGGAGTGGAGACCCTATGTCTAAAATAAAATCAACTAGGGAGTGGAAACCCTATGTTGCCAAAGAAGACTAGGGATTGGAGACCCTATGTCTAAAATAAAAATCAACTAGGGAGTGAAGACCCTATGTTGTAAAAAGAGACTAGGGAGTGGAGACCCTATGTCTAAAATAAAATCAACTAGCGAGTGGAGACCCTATGTTGGAAAACAAGACTAGGTAATTGTATATCCGATGCTGAAACGAACCAAGGAGGATTTTTTTTTTTTTTGTTTTTGTTTTTGAGAAAATAATTCTTTTAAACAAATTGCCCCTACGCTTATTTTCTGAGGGCGTGAACAAATGACCCTTTTTTTGTTTTTTTTTAAATTCAAACTTTTTTTTTAATTATCCTAGGAGAAAATTCATCAGACTAGGTTTTTATCTTAGGAGAAAGATTCATTAGACTAAGACTTTTTATCCTAGGAGAACGTTCATCAGACTAGTTTTTTTTTTGTTATCTTAGGAGAAAGATTCATCAGACTAAATTTTTTTTTTGTTATCTTAGGAGAAAGATTTATCAAACTAAGATTTTTATCCTAGGAGAAAAATTAATCAGACTAGGTTTTCTTATCTTAGGAGAAAGACTCATCAGACTAAAATTTCTATCCTAGGGGAAAATTCACCAGACTAGGTTTTCTTATCTTAGGAGAAAAATTTATCAGACTAAGATTTATATTTTTTTTGTTATCTTAGGAGAAAGATTCATCAGACTATGTATTTTTTTTGATATCTTAGGAGAAAGATTCATCAGACTAAGACTTCTATCCTAGGAGAAAATTCATCAGACTAGGGTTTCTATCTTAGGAGAAAGGTTCATCAGACTAGAATTTTTATTGGAGGAAAATCCATCAGACTAAGATGTATTACCCTAGGAGAAAAAATGTGAAGAACAATGGCAAGATTTTATGTACACTAGCAAGACAAATAAAGGCAAAGATTTGAGAAACTTCCCTTTGCCGACTCTTCTCTTCTCTTCTTTTTCTCTTTTTCTTTCTTTTTTTTGAACCACTATCCTTGCACTGCTTTGTTCCTTTTTCAAACAAAAAAAAAAATTCATTTTTAAAAGTGGTGGTCGGTTTGTGGCCTTGAGTCTTGGGCAGCTTGGCTTTGCGGTCATCCAACTTTTGAAAGACCGACTGCATTGGTAATTGGTTGCACTGCTGGGAGACTCTGTTGTTGCTTACAAGGGACCTTTACTTTCTGTATCAACCCTGATTGTTTCGCTCCTAGTGCCATTTGTGTTTTGTGGCTCAATCAGCCTTATCTCAAAAAAGAGATTTCTTTTCTTGTATAACCTTTTCTGATATCTTGAATGGCATTTGCTTTTGGAGCAATTTGTCTGTCAGAGCAAATCACAACTTGTAAGTGCCTTTTGCATGATGCGCATACTTCATAGTCCTTGTTCAGTACTACAGAGAATCCCTGATTAACCTTGAGGTTATCTTTGCTTGCTTTAGCCAAGTAGGCTGACAAGAGTCTTTTGGGGGAAACCTTCGTATTGCATGAATCCTCAAGACATATTGGCTGTAGCAACTGAGTGTGCTGACCAAATTTACTTTGTGCAACTGAAAAGCTAGTAGTAGATTTTGAAATCTCTTCTTGCTTGTTTTGACAAGGACTGACTCAGAGCGAAGGACACAATAATGCGAAGAAACAATATTAACAAGAAAATTCCCCTGTCGGGAAGGAAAGAGGAAGATTTTTTTTGGGCAGCTAGCATTAATGATCATGACATGCATTTTGGACTAAGCGGCCGGATCTTTCAAATCAATATAATCTTCACTCTTGTTATTCCTTCGAGCTTTCAAACCGAGCATCTCTGTGCCAAATATTTGCACTAGACTCGCGACTAACCTTCGACTAGTGGTGCCCTGAGGGGTTTTCACCAACAAGTCTCTCTTATTTATTTATCTCTACTTACCGTCGCCTTAAAGTGTCTGTGAAGGTTTTCACCAGTAAGACACTCTCATTTGTTTCTATATATATATATATATATTTTTTTTTTCTTTTTCTTATGGAAGCAACTTGACAATGTTCTATGTCGTGTGACAACTCTTGCTCATTGCATACTTCTCTTGGCATTCTTGAAGGCTTATCAGAAGGTCTTATTGTGAAGGCTTTTGGATAAGGTTGGAAAGAAAGGATGACATGAAGGCTCAAAGTAGACTCAATATGATGAGTTGTATACTTACAACTCTTGGAATCGACTCTTTCAAAAGTAAAACAAAATCTTTGTCCCAGTTTCAGATATTGGGAATTTTTGGATATTTTTTTTCTTCTGAATTCTTATTTCGTTGGATCGAACTGTGTAGTACTGCTACGTATCCTTTTTTAAAGGAATCAGGTCAAACGTAGGTCATACTTCTGACCTAACTATTATTTTTTCATCTTTCTTTCTGTTTCTTTTTTTTCCTTTTTTTTGGTTTTCAAAACAAGTTGCCCCAACGTTTATTTCCTGGGGGCATGGACCTTTGACTATTTTTTTTTTCTTGAACTTTTTAAGAATTGCCCAGTTTGTACTTTGGGGACATGGACTTTTCTTTCATTTTTTTTTCATTTAATTTTCTTTTTTTTGGACTTTTAACTCTAAACTTGATTCCAAAAGAGGGTGGTCAAAGAAAATAACGCAGGCTCAAAAGGGGTAACAAAGGATAAAAGTGTTTGGGTAGCAGAAAAAGGGCCTCCTAGCCTCGAGAATCCTAATCACATTAGCCCTTCATAATCACGACATTGATGGACATGTTGCTTTTTGGGTCTTTTTCGGTGTAAAGCTGTATAAGCAATACTTTCCTCGTAGTGAATGACCCTTGTCAATTTGGGTAACTTTTTCTTGGATTTTATCTTGATGTAGATGATACATTTTTCCACTAACTGATCCATTTCAAGTTGTCCGGAATACATCTTCTTTTGAAAAATATTTTATCTCTTAGTGCTAAACAAACTTCAACTCGTTTGATCATCCTTAAGCCCGATCTATTCAATGATTCAAAAGGTAGAGATCCTTAATTTCCATGAGCATGACTTTTTTAGTTCCATGTAAACTCGGCTCATGCTTATTTTCTAATTGTTTCATGTCTCTATTCATCTTTAAAAGTGTCTCTTTCTCACTTATACAAATCAAGACTAAGTCAGTTTTCTAAGATCTGGCCAAAAATTCGGCATGCATGTCATGTCACTAGAACTAGCAGCAAAAGAACTAAGCATAGTATGACACAAAAGGACAAACTGTATTTCATTGAATAAAGGATAGAAGGGTTTAATAACAGGAAAAACAACCTAAAATTTGAGTTACAACCCTAAAATAACATGGATAATGAAAATAGCAACAGAATAGACTGACAAGACTCACGCAAACAGAATAGAGGGATAGAAGGGGTTGACTCAATAAAACAAATAAAATCTGGATCACAACCCTGAAATAACCCAGATAATAGAAAAAACATCAAAACAAGCTACCAAGATTCCTTCCTAGTGAGAAGGGAATGACTTTTCAATTACTAAGCCTGATATTTAGTCATAAAATTGCTCATCAGAATCACCAGGGCCTTCTCCAATGTCAATATCATTAACTTCAACCAGCAAGTTCCGAGAGGATACTCATGTTCCATGTCACCGCGTATTATCCCCACAAAGTGTGCATCATCATGTACATGTAAAGGATTCTGTGCGATATTCTGGGTGTCACTGTCTTGGATCACAATCAGTTTTTTCCTAGATCATCCTTTCAATTTCTCTTTTCAAATCCCGACAGCTTTCAATTTCTCTTTTCAAAGTTTCTTGCACGTGAGTCCACATGATTTGGAGGAATAAGTGCAATCATGCCATAATACTTTAATTTCTCAAATATTCTTGCATAGGACTCTCATATTGGTGTAAATTTATCTTTCAACCTTTGTTCCCCTCTATACCCCTGGCTTGGATGTAGGTTATAGGGCACTTGAAACTTTTGTGGAGGCTGGTGGAGATTTTGCGGTGCTGGTTCTCGCCTTCTAGGATGTATTGGTGGCTAGAAAACATACTGAGGTGGAGCAACAGAGTATTATGGGTTTTGAGGTGGGTAGTAGTGCTCATGGGAATCATCGAAAACCAGACGAGGCTGGTCATACCTTCGAGATGTTCTCCTTGGACCCCTTCTCGACCCTGATGTCATCATGGTTTCTTCATCCTTCTCATTCGTGTCACTAAAATTAACAGATTCAATCTGGACAACCTGAGTTCCGACTTTGAGAACCACTTGACTTATAATTCTGCTTGTCTTAAGGACATTCTCAACCATTTTCCCAATTTTGATTGCTTCCGAGAAGGATTTGCCAACTGCGGACATCATGTTTTGAAAATAATATGGCTCTTGATCTTGAAGGAAGACAGTGATTAGCTCGTGGTCATCCATGGGTGGCTTAACTCTAGCCGTTTGCTCTCTCCATTTATTGGCATATTCTCTAAAACTTTCAATTGGTTTCTTCTTCAGTTTGGAAAGGGAATTGTTGTCTGGGACGATGTCGATGTTGTATTACTGTTTGACAAAGGCCTGAGCCATGTCATCCCAGACATACCAGCGAGATGTGTCTTTATCCATAAATCATTCGGAGACTACTCCTGTAGGGATTTCCCCAAAATAAGCCATCAGTAATTCTTCTTTTCCTCCCGCACCTCTTAGTTGATTGCAATACCTTTTCAGGTGGGCTATGGGGTCTCCATGTCCATCATACTTTTTAAATTTGGAGTTATTGAAACCAAGTGGCAAACGAACATCGGGGAACATATATAGATCCTCAAAGGCAATACTTTTCTGACCTACTAACCCTTGCATGTTTTTCAGCTGTTGTTCTAAGCTTTTCATTTTTTGGGCCATTTTTTCCTGTGCCATCTTTCAGGTAGGCTTTTAATCTTTGCAGGAAGATCAAATAGGTACGAGTGGTACTCATGAGAGTGATACTGTTCTTGCTGGGTAGCAAATTGTGACTCATGACTTTTCTTTTGTACTACTATCGGCGATGGGATGGTGAAGACGGGCATAAAAGTAGTGGTTGTCTGATTGGTTGTCAATGGAACACTTTGGGAGTGCGTAACAGAAGTTCCAGCTGTAGTCGTATAGTTGGGATAAAGACTGAACCCAGGTGGATAGGATTGATCAGACAATGAGACTGAAATGGTAGTAGTTTAGATGGATGTGAACTCTGGGAAACCATGAATAGAAAAAGGCGGTCCTTGGCCATTGGCCCATGCTTGACACATTTCAGTCATTTCCTGTTTCAGTATTCTATTTTCCTCAACCACAGTAGACTCTTGTCGAAACCTTTGACCCTGAGCCTCTTGACCACGCGTAACAACTTCGATGTCAGTTGTCATTGGCATTTTTCTCTTGGATCTTATGAATTCTGGATGTCTTGCCAGCTTACCACAAACCGACCACCTCAAACTTTCTTCACCATTCAAAACAAAGAACAAGATAGAATGGACTCGGTCGGTCCTTATTATTATCAGTTTCTTTTAAATGGTCGATCGAACCTGATGTGGGTTGCCTACGTATTATGTGGGAACATGAATCAGATATTGTGTAGTTCG
Organism: Nicotiana otophora; assembly: GCA_000715115.1. Taxonomy (NCBI): domain Eukaryota; kingdom Viridiplantae; phylum Streptophyta; class Magnoliopsida; order Solanales; family Solanaceae; genus Nicotiana; species Nicotiana otophora. Next base: position 30,049 of record AWOL01S0069300.1, on the reverse strand, counting down.
GGAAGATCAATAATAAAGGAAATACACTAACTCTCTTTTTGTTTTGGATTTTGATTTTTTTTTAATTTCCGAAAGAAAGACTTATAAAGAAAAAAGAAATATTTTTGGATTTCGATTTGTTTGTTGTTTTTATAGAATTTTTGAAAAGAAAGACTTTAAAGAAGAAAGAAAATATTTTTGTTTTGAATTTCGACTTTGTTTTTCGAAAGAAAAACTTCTAAATAAGAAAGAAAATACTTTTGGATTTATGGACTTTTATTTTGAATTTATGAAAGAAATACTTCTAAGAAAAAAGAAAATATTTTTGAATCTTGCATTTTCTTTTCAATTTTCGAAAGAAGAATGAAAATATTTTTGAATTTTGAGAAGAAATTAAAAAGAAAATGTTTTTGTATTCTTTTAAAATTGGGGTCTAAAAGAAAGACTTTCTAAAGAAGGAAGTAAAGGAAAATATTTTTGGTGTTTTTAAAAATTGTGGCCGGAACCAATGAGGTTTGCATACATATCTCACATCCGGTGAGAATTAGACCCGCGTTGTTCGGTCAGTTTTGACGCAACAGGAAATGATTTATTTTGAAATGATTTTTTCTTTTTCTTTTTTTTCTTCAAAATTTCGACAGATTTTCGGGATATGTTGAATACCGGAATTTTTAGAATCGGCTGTTTTCTCTCCTATCTCACTCTTAGTTTTTCTTGATTTTATTTCCTTATTCTAGAAGCCGATCAACATGCAAGCCGAAATAAATAAATGCACAAATAGCACGTAAAATGCATCAGGATGGTCTTTTTATTTCGGGTACACCTGTCCTAGACGGACCCAACTCCTGTATTGAGTCCCCAAAGTCAAATGCACGTGATGCAAACAAGCGTTCCTACTAGGGATCCGGCATGAGGCTATGTTATTCTAGGTTTAAAACCTGGGTGTATTGTTTTAGACCTAGCTTAGCCGAGCAGACAACTAGAGCCGGGGGAGGGGGGGAGAGGGCAACGTACCGATAACCAAAAGATCATCCGGCTTTGTAACTGATCTGATCCTCGTTCTAAATTCGGGTATGACACTAACAAAAAAGAAGTCACGCCAGCGTGCACTTCCGAGAAGATTTAGAAGACTCAGAGAGAAGAAGGGTTTCGTAACAGTTTTATATACATTTCAAACTATATCAAAGCGGTAAAAAGCGGCATTTAGCACATTAGGCCCATACATGTAATATCATACAATCACAAGAAAGCCAAGTATAACAGTTATTCTAAGCTCGAATTTTGAACCCTGAACCAGAGATTCTAGGTTTGATTCCCAGCAGAGTCGCCAGAGCTGTCACACCTTCTTTTTCCCGAGGGATAGGGAGTTTTTCCAGTTTAAGTGACATTATTCGAAATGGAATTATTTATTTAGTTCAGAGTCGCAACTTGGGATAATTTATGGTGTCCCAAGTCACTGGTTTATTTTAAAATCCCAAATCGAGGAAATTGACTCTATTTATGGTCTGCGAACACAAGACCGGGTAAGAAATTATAACGACCCGACCGATTGTTTTGAGCATTTGCTCTTCGCTCGGTAGTATACGGGAATGAGTAGCTCCGTATGATGTATTTTGACTTGTGTCAGTTGTCGGTTTTGATTTTCAGGTATTTCGAAATCGAATTGGAAGAAAGAATTCCATTGTTAAAGCTTTAAATTGGGAGAGTTGACCAAGTTTGACTTTTTAGCATTTGACCTCGGATTATAATTTTGATAGTTCTGTTAGCTCCGTTGGGAGATTTTGGACTTAGGAGCGCGTCCGGATTGTGATTTGGAGGTCTTTGGTTGAATTTGGCTCGAAATGGCGAAAGTTAAAATTTTGAAAAGTTTGACCGGGAGTGGACTTTTTGATATCGGGGTCAGATTCCATTTTCAGAAGTTGGAGCAGGTCCGTAATGTCGAATGTGACTTGTGTGCAAACTTTTAGGTCAATCGGACGTGATTTGATAGGTTTCGGTATCGGTTGTGGAAGTTGAAGTTTCAAAAAGTTCATTGAATTGAGGTGTGATTCGTCGTTCCGATGTTGTTTTGTATGTTTTGAGGCCTCAAGTAGGTCCGTGTTATGTTGTGGGACTTGTTGGTATGTTTGGACGGGGTCCCGAGGGGCTCGGGCATTGTTCAGATTGATTTCTGGCTATTGTCCTTTATGTTTTCAGTGCTGGTGTGTTCTGGTGCCTGGTGTCACATTTCTTCATCGTGTTCGCGTGGCAAGTGTCGCGAACACATAGTGTAATTGGATGGCAGTAGCATTTCTTCATCGCGTTCACAAGTAATGGTCCGCGTTCGCGTAGTATTGGGGTAAGTCTTCTTCGCGTTCGCGTATGATGGATCGCGGACACGTAAGGTTAAGGTGGGAACCGAAGCCGGAGCCGGAGCCCTTCTTCATCGCGTTCGCGTAGTTGGAGCCGCGTTCGCGAAGGTCTGAGCCAGCTGTGAGTTGCGTTCACAAGGTGTTTACCGTGAATGCGAAGTGTATTATGGTGGCAGATTATCTTGTTCATCTTGAACGCGATGGTGTTGACGCGTTCGCGTAAGAGAATGCTTGGGCAGACGTATAAAGTACTCTATTTCGGGGGTTTCAGCCATTTTTGCATTTTTGGGAGCTATGGAGCTCGAATTGAGACTATTCTTGAAACAATTTTCACCATATGATTTGGGGTAAGTGTTCCCTACTTATTTTTTATTTATATCATGAATCTATCTTTGATTCTAGCTTTTGGTTGATGATTTGAACAGAGGAAACTGAGAGTTTTGGCCTAAAGTTTCATAATATGAATTTTTGAGTTTTGAACATCGAATTGGAGTCGGATTTGAGTGAAACTAGTATGGTTGGACTCGTAATTGAATGAGTTGTCGGATTTTATAAATTTTGTCGGGTTTCGAGGTGCGGGCCCTGGTTAGGCTTTTGGCCGATTTTGAGCTTTTGATTCAAGATTTGATCTTTTCGATCGGGATTGGTTCCTTTAGCATTGTTTGATGTATTTGAGTTGTTTGGTTAGTTTCGGGCCGTTCGGAGGTCAAAACGCATGGGATTGCATTTTGGAGCATCGCTTGGCTTGCTCGGTGTTGGAATTGGCTTGTTCGAGGTAAGTAACTCTTCTAATCTTGGATCTGAGGGTATGAAACCCCGAAATACGTGTTATGTGATTTGTGTTGAGGTGACGCACATGCTAGGTTACGGGCGTGTGGGTGTGAACCATGTGAATTGGGACTATGTTGTTTCCATGGCACTGTATAGTGGCCCTCTTTTGTTGATATCCGTGTTTTCACCATGTGATAAAGTAATTGAGCTGTCAATCATGCTAGATATCATGTTTAGGCTTTATGACGATACTGTTGGGACCCATAATGGTCGTTTCTTGGTGTCATCTCACTGATTTTATTGATATTTTGTACCCATTCATATTCATGCATTCATATCATATCTCAGTCTCAGTTGTTATTTATTGATACATCATATCATTGTTGTCGGGCTAGTTGCATGACATTGTGAGCCGGTGAGTGAGAGTGGAGAGATTGATGACTGAGTGAGGCCGAAATACTGATTATGAGTTCAAATTATGGGATCGGGCTGCACGCCGCAACATGCTATATTGATTTATGCCTGGATCTGACTTATGATAGCGCTTGGGCTGTAGGAGCCCCTCCGGAGTATGTACACACTCCCAGTGAGCGTGGTTGATTATATTGAGGGATGGATCTTCCCTGGACATGGATCTTGTCTGAAACATTTATATATCAGGAGATTGATCTTCTCCTTAGGGCCGGATTGGCCTTCCTCGGTACTGAGTGACTGATGGTCAGTGATGTATATATTCCGGGATGGATCTTCCTTGTTCCATATGGGCCATATACAGTACCGAGTGGTTGAGAATGATGAATGAAAAGTGTGAGACAATGAGATTGATTACTCTGAGAGTTTGAGTACATGATTCATACATGGCATTGGCATGCACACATGACATACATGTATAGAGATGCATTTTTCCTCATGTTGTATAGTATCACATCATTCATGACTTTTTACACACATTGATATGTGGGAATAGAGGTATTTCACACTTGCTATCTGGAAAGAAAATGAAACATTTTATTTATTGTGGAAAGGATATTTGAAAAAATTAAATTTTTCAAACTTACTCGTATTTTTGGCATTTTTGGTAAAGGATTTGGATTTTCATTAAGATACTTGAAAAGCATGACTATTTTCTGGAACTGTGAACGAGCTCAGCATTTTAATTCTGAGATACATCTTTTATTACTTGTATTATGCTGTTATGAGCTATTGTGGGATATTGGTATTGGACCCGACCTTGTGTTAGCTCGTCACTACTGTCAACCTAAGGTTAGGTTCGTCACTACCAGTTTTTGGGGAATGTATAAGATTAAGATATTTCAGTACTTCATTGTTTTATAAATTGTTATTGAAATTGGTTAGTGGTTAATTAGCTTACCTAGCGGGTTGGGTTAGGTGCCATCACGGCTAGTCGGATTTTGGGTCGTGACAAGGTGGTATCAAAGTTGTAGGTTCATAGGTTCTACAAGTCATGAGCAAGTGTCTAGTAGAGTCTTGCGGATCGGTATGATGGCGTCCATACCTATCTTCGAGAGGCTACAGGACATTTAGGATATACTTCCCATCTCTCTTTCCTTATCGTGCGACATTGCTTCAGGTTGAAGTGTAACTCTTTGAATTCCTTCCACGCATTCGTATGCACATGCGAGCACTCGGTATCAGTTGTGCATTCATCGGCTTGTGATTCTATGAACGAGTTGCGAGATGTGATTTCAGTAAGTTGATGATGGGCCAGTCTGGAGGACTTGAGGTCGGGTTTTGACTGTGGCTTGAGGCAGAGATATTGATTGTGTGAGCACGTGCTTTTGGATATATATGTCCGGTAGTGTCCCTATTAGTGGAATTTGTGGCTGGATGGCACGTGATGAGTATGATGTGACTGCAAGATGTGTTCATATGGTTTGAATGTGATGAGAAGAGTTTACTTGAGATGTAGCAAGAACTATTGGGTGTTTGAATCATGTCTTGATTTGGCGTATAGCCTCGAGTTATGGGTATGTTGAAGGACCTCTTATGTTGTTTAGTTGTGGAGTGCAGCAGATTTCATGTCGTATTATGAGTTCAGACTCAGGAAGATTAAGTGATTGCGTAATATTTATGACTGTGGAAGTGTATAGAGAGATGTCGGTTTGAGGCAGAGCAAGCGGGTATCTCCTGCGAGGTTCCTGATGTTATGTGGTACTTATGATGTTTGTAGAGAGTTCTCGTTTATCAGTGAATGATATATGTTGCAATTTGAGTTTGGATTGCTTGTGGAGGTTGGCTTGACTATTACAAGGGTGAATGCGCGATTTGCAGATGAAGTGAAGTATTAGATGGTTTGTGTTGGTTGAATCTCACTGCGGTATTATGTCGAGACTCGTGGCATTTTTATATCATTGTGGATTATGCATTTCAGTATCAAGAAAGTGAAGGAAACAGTTTTAGGTTCACATAAGGTCTCTTTAGAGTGGGTGTCTCGGTTGTGGTACTTTGGGGTGCTTAAGAGGGAAGTCAGCGGCTTATGGGCCTTAAGGCATGGTGGTTTTATACTAGGGTCTCTTGTTTGGTGAATTTTGGTTAGGGATCGTGGTGTTCTAACAAGGATAAGTATCAATTGAAGGCAATTTGGAAAAGACTTGGAGAAATAAGACAATTTGGTAGTAGGTTGGGTTCGCACAATAATGGGTATGATCGGTTCTTTGGGTACTTATGACGTAGCTAGACTCTACGGGTGTTTTGTGGCAATGCTCTTGGGTTTTGGCAACCTGCATGGCTGGGTTGAGTTAGAGAGATTCGGTTTAGATAGCTTGGTTATGTGCAAATGCGTTTTGAAGAGTTCTCAATGGCTTTTACCATGGTTCGAGGGGTATATTTTCTACCGGCGTGAGGAATATGTTGCGTATTGAAATTTTCTCTGGGATGAGATCAATGAAAATGTTTCTGACTGATCGGGTATATATTCTGCTTGTGACTAGAGCTGATTTGGGAGTCCATTGGTAGGCCCAATTAGGATGTGTATTCTACACCGAGCCGGATTGGTTGGCTCCATACTGCTATTGTTGAGGGATGTGCCATTCGGTTGATGTGGAGCTCATTCGTGTTCTGAAATGATCTATGAATTACTCTTTTATACTACGAGGAGTTGTGATTCATTGGTTACATGCACATATGCTGCGGTTCTATTGTGGCCTTATAGCGGAATTTGAGCGAAAAAGGTATTGGGTATTGCTTGGTTGATGGCGTATTGGTTATGTTCTTTCGGGTTTTGTGTGGCATGGTGTCATTTGCTTCTGCGTGGTTATGGTAATGCACTTTGAGTACTTGATGGCGAATTGCGCATGGTTATTAATTTTAGCAGGGTGGCTTGAGGTATTTAATATGGACCAGTATTTGGATAGGGTCGCATATTGCATCAGAGTTATGTGGAAATATGATCATTTGTATTAGATTCGTGTGTTATGGTTCTGCGGTGTATGGTGTGTTCTTAGCATTGCGACGGGGTAGTACCCGTCGAGCTTGCGGGACGGTTCTCTTGTTTTAGTCATTTTCACGATTGAGTACATTTGGAATGTTGTTATTTGGTGCACGGATTGCACGGGTTGTGGCTTTAGATTGTATTGATGTGTCATGTCACTAGAGTGGTCATGTTGGATGAGACGAGGTCATTGGACCTAGAATGGATGCTATCGGATTTGATTGTGGTATATTTGGGAGGATAATATCGGAAGTTGGCTTAGAAATTGGCTATAGTTCTTGTAAAAGGAGCGGGAGCTCCATGACATGTTGGTATGATGAATGGTTATGAATTCTGTATATTTCTTTCATCATCGGCAGTGTACGAAGGTTTTAGAGCGAGGCTTTGTTTGATATGAGGTCTATTACCGGTATTGGGTTGTTTTGAGCAGCTACTGTGATTTGAAATTTTTGCTATGAGTATTTGAGTTAAGTGGTATATTATGTGATTACATCTTGGGTTATATATATGGCTTGATACAGCTTGTTCAGACTTATACAATTTGTAGATGCGAAATTCTGATCTTATAAGAAATTTCGGATGTTGGAAATTTGATTCGAAGGTTTGTGGGCTAGGTTGAATTGAGAAATTTTAGTTATGTTGTATTACCGGACCTATATAGGATAGGGTGACGCAGGGTCAGCCCCGGGTACGTGCGTGGTAAGATGGAATAATGATTTGGTGGCTTGGAAATAACTCTTGGCACGTTCGAGGACGAACGTATGTTTAAGTGGGGGAGGATGTAACAACCCGACCGGTCGTTTTGAGCATTTGCACTTCGCTCGGTAGTTTACGGGCGTGAGTAGCTTTGTATGATGTATTTTGACTTGTGTGAATCATCGGTTTTGGTTTTCAGTTATTTCGAAATCGAATTGGAAGAAAGAATTCCACTGTTGAAGCTTTAAATTGGGAGAGTTGACCAAGTTTGACTTTTTAGCATTTGACCTCGGATTGAAATTTTGATGGTTCCCTCTGTTGGGAGATTTTGGACTTAGGAGCGCGTCCGGATTGTGATTTGGAGATCCGTGGCTGAATTTGGCTCGAAATGGCGAAAGTTAAAATTTTGGAAAGTTTGACCGAGAGTGGACTTTTTGATATCGGGTCTGGATTCCGTTTCCGGAAGTTGGAGCAGGTCCGTAATGTCGAATGTGACTTGTGTGCAAAATTTGAGGTCAATAGGACGTGATTTGATAGGTTTCGGCATAGGTTGTGGAAGTTGAAGTTTCAAAGTTCATTGAATCCGAATTGAGGTGTGATTCGTCGTTTAGATGTTATTTTGTGTGTTTTGAGGCCTCGAGTAGGTCCGTGTTATGGTGTGAGACTTGTTGGTATGTTTGGACGGGGTCCCGAGGGGCTCAGACGTGGTTCGGATTGATTTTGGGCTATTTTCCTTCATGTTTTCAGCGCTGGTGTGTTCTGGTGTCATATTTCTTCATTGCGTTCGAGTGGCAAGTGTCGCGAACGCATAGTGTAATTGGATGGCAGTAACATTTCTTCATCGCGTTCGCGAGTAATGGTCCGCGTTCGCAAAGGTCTGAGCAAGCTGTGAGTCGCGTTCGCGAGGTTTTTATCGCGAACGCAAAGTGTATTATGGTGGCAAATTATCTTGTTCATTGCGAACGCAATGGTGTTGACACGTTCGCGTAAGAGGATGCCTGGGCAGAAGTGTAAAGTACTCTATTTCGGGGGTTTCAACCATTTTTGCACTTTGGGAGCTATGGAGCTCGTATTAAGGCGATTATTGAAGCAATTTTCACTATATGAATTGGAGTAAGTGTTTTCTACTCATTTATGATTTTATATCATGAATCTATCTTCGATTCTAGCTTTTGGTTGATGCTTTTCAAAAAGGAAATTGGGGAGCTTGGCCTAAAGTTTCATAATATGAATTTTTGAGTTTTGAACATCGAATTGGAGTCGAATTTGAGTGAAACTAGTGTGGTTGGACTCGTAATTGAATGGGTTGTTGGATTTTATAAATTTTGTTGGGTTTCAAGGTGCCGGCCCGGGTTGGGTTTTTGGCCGATTTTGGGCTTTTGATTCAAGATTTGATCTTTTCGATCAGGATTGGTTCCTTTAGCATTGTTTGATGTATTTGAGTTATTTTGGTTAGTTTCGGGCCGTTCAGAGGTCGGAATGCGCGGGATGGCATTTTGGAGCATTGCTTGGCTTGCTCGATGTTAGAATTGGCTTGTTCGAGGTAAGTAACTCTTCTAATCTTGGATCTGAGGGTATGAAACCCCGAAATACGTGTTATGTGATTTGTGTTGAGGTGACGCACATGGTAGGTGACGAGCGTGTGGGTGTGCACCATGTGAATTAGGACTCTGTTGTTTCCATGGCACTGTATAGTGGCCCTCTTTTGTTGATATCCGTGTTTTCACCATGTGATAAAGTAATTGAGCTGTCAATCATGATAGATAATCATGTTTAGGCTTTATGCCGATACTGTTGGGACCCATCGTGGTTGTTTCTTGCTGTCATCTCACTGATTTCATTAATATTTTGTACTCAGTCATATGCATGCATTCATATCATATCTCAGTCTCAGTTGTTATTTATTGATACATCATATCATTGTTGTCGGGTTAGTTTCATGATATTGTGAGCCCGTGAGTGAGACTGGAGAGATTGATGACCGAGTGAGGCCGAAAGACTAATTATGAGTTCAAATTATGGGATCGGGCTGCACGCCGTAGCATGCTATATTGATTTATGCCTAGATCTAGCTTATGATAGCGCTTGGGCTGTAGGCGCCCCTCCGGAGTATGTACACACCCCTAGTGAGCGTGGTTGATTATATTGAGGGATGGATCTTCCCTGGACATGGATCTTGTCCGAAGCATTTATATATCTAGAGATGGATCTTCTCCATGGGGTCGGATTGGCCTTCCTCGGTACTGAGTGACTGATGGTCAGTGATGTATATATTCCGGGATGGAGCTTCCCTGGGCCATATGGGCCATATACAGTACCGAATGATTGAGCATGATGAGTGGAAAGTGTGACACAGTGAGATTGAGTACTCTGAGAGTGTGAGTACATGATTCATACATGGCATTGGCATGCACACATGACATACAGGCATAGCGATGCATTTTTTTTCATGTTGTACGGTGTCACATCATTCATGACTTTTTACATACATTGATATATGGGCATAGAGAGGTATTTCACACTTGCTATCTAGAAAGAAAATGAAACATCTTATTTATTGTGGAAAGAATATTTGAAAAAATTACAGTTTTCAAACTTACTCGTATTTTTGGCATTTTTGGTAAAAGATTTGGATTTTCACTAAGATACTTGAAAAGCATGACTATTTTATGGAACTGTGAACGAGCTGAGCATTTTACTTCTGAGATACATCTTTTATTACTTGTATTATGCTGTTATGAGCTATTGTGGGATATTGGTATTGGACCCGACCTTGTGTTAGCTCGTCACTACTTTCAACCTAAGGTTAGGTTTGTTACTTATTGAGTACATAAGGTCGGTTGTACTCATACTACACTTTTGCATCTTGCGTGCAAATGTTGGCTGTTGTTGTTGCTATGTTCGATGTGAGCTGGATTGAAGATATAGTTGCATCCTGGCTGTAGCTGCCTCTTGTTTGTGGTAGCTTTAGATCTGTAAAACTCTGTTTATGTACTATTCAAACAGACTATGTATTTATTTCATTTCCGCTTTGCAAACTCTATTCTTAGAAGCTCATGATTTGTACTATCAGTTCTTGGGGAATGTATAAGATTAAGATATTTTAGTACTTAATTGCTTTATAAATTATTATTGGGATTTATTAGTGGTTAATTGGCTTACCTAGCAGGTTGGGTTATGTTCCATCACGACTAATCGGGATTTTGGGTCGTGACAGAAATTCTGTTAATCCGGGAGAAGGTGTGAGGCACTCCCGGATTCCGTGATTTTAGCACGGTCGCTTAACAATTAATACTTGGCCTAATTATCTGATTCATTACATATTTAAAACCTATTGTGTATTTTATCTTTTATCGTTTTTATTTAAACCGCTTTTTAGTATTTACGGAGTTATGTCTTAAACAAATTACGATGTCGTACACTTGTTTGTTCTTGTACATATTGCAAATCGCGTCACGTGAAACACACCCGCGATCTACAACATGTTAATTTTATTATTTGAAGTTATGGTTGAGTCACGTGAGACACACACTCGAATTGGGAGATTATGTATTATGACTATGCCACGGGCACCATACTCATAGTCACGATGAATTATTATTAACCGCGCCTAAAACAAGCTACGATGTTCATCTATTATTCTTGAGCTACTTTGAGATTGTTTTGAGATCATTATTTATGATAAAGTATTATTGTGGAAAGGCATATGAGTTCAACACATCCTAAATTAGTAAGTTAACAACATTTTTACCCTTATTAAATTGGACCAAACGAAAATAAACCATTAGGTCTATTAGATCAAATTAAAACCTCATATGTCCAAATTAATTCTCAAACAAATCGTATGGCTTCCTCAAATATTCCCTGGACAACCTATGAATAATTAAGCTCAAACTCATAAGTCACTTTGTTATAGCATAAACTCAAACACCACCTACTGCCATTAAATCTTTCACAAATGAGCAATGAAAATTTCTAATCAAAATTGGAAGACTCAAGACATTATACATTCTGAACTAAAAACACATAAAGTAGAGATATTCTCACACATAAACCAAATCAATGAAAGAGAATAACTGACATAAATAAGATGAAATGACAACCATTATAACCTTTATAATTAACCAAATGAAAGCAGTACACCAATACGCATGAGAAAAACATCAACCAAAATTAATAGATAACAAAGAAGAACATTCGGAAAAAAATACAGCGAAACATTAAATGAATCAATATCCAAAAAGAAAAATAAAAGACTAAGAGACAAACCTTTTATTGAACAATTCTCTTCAATAACTTTAGAAGTTCCACCGGAGCTTTACAATTTCAGAAACGACAAGTCGAATTGTGACAAGAACTCAAACCGACGACTAAGATCGGAAAAGCTCAGAAAACCCACAACGACTCTCGAGGCGTTGATAACCCAGGAGATCCAGAGTAAACTGTAGGAGATAGAATGATTTTGAAATTCCCTTTCATTACTATTTTTGTTTTTGAGATTTCAAATCTTAATCCTTTGCTGAAGCTTTTCTATATATTTTTAGCTAATTTTCTTTTCTCGGAACTTCAAATATCACTTTGAGAATTTTGAGCTTTTGAAAGTTTTGATTCTAGCCAATAGTGAGTGTCTTTTTGCGTGTGTGAAAAGAGGAGGGTGTGGGAGTGGAGTGAAGATGAGTGATAGGAGTGGATGAGATATGGGAGGGGCGGAGGCTAGCTAGGGTTCTGGTG